>CM053785.1:1007908123-1008152676 GCA_028749045.1 Cupressus sempervirens | reverse complement strand
TCATTGGATACACTATTTGAAGGCTATTTGAACATTCTTTCTATAGAAAAGATTAGTATAGTCCTTTTTAAATATTCTTTGTTACTATAGAAAAAAATTTAATTATAATTTGACAAGTTGTATAATATATATTGTGTATTCATTGATATAATTATAATTTATATATGTATTTGAATGATTTTTAGTTAACTAACAAATTTTAAGTAATTTAGATGTTTGAATAATTTGACATATAGAAATCATAATCATTCCAATGAAGAAACCAAAAATTCAAATAGCAAAAGAGAGGGAGAGAGATTTGGAAATTGAAAGAGAAAAAATGAAACTACTACGTGAACAAAGAAAATTGCAATGCAATAATGAAGAGTTTTCTTTCAAAGAGGAACACGAACCACCAATAAAAAGAAACAAAGAGGAAGAATGAGACTCTTACACTCAAGAAGACAATTGAATTGTAAAGCTACACCAATTTCCAATGTTGGAGTCATATCATCATCTCATGTTGAAGAGACACTAATTTCTACATCTGAAAATGTACACACTCCATCATTTCATGTTGAAGGCACACCATCAACATATCAAGTAGTTGATATTCCATCTTTTGCATCTTATTGCCAAGGCACATCATCTTCGGCTCAATGTATGCAAAACAATCAACCTTATATTGATATTCAAAATATTGAGGGAATGGAAGAGATTATAAAATCTTCTAGAATTTGTTTTAGAAGACCAAAATATTTGATTGATATTGGAATCAATGCTTGACAAGATTAGAAAGTGTACTTGTCAAAGAAAAGCTAATCTTATGTGGAGATTATTCTTTGAAGAATTAAATATTATAGGTCAATGCCAATTATTTGTTGAAATGATGAGAAATTTGAAATTTAGGCCCATCATGAAGATTATTGGGATAAGAACGATGTATGATTCAAATGAAAAAAGTATAGTAAAGAATCTAATGAATGCATATGAAAAATTGGGTTCTAAATCACACACCAAAGATAGTAATATCAAAAAATGCATACTTACATCGACAATAGTAAGTATTCAAATGAAAAAAGCTCAATTCATGGGAAAGACAAGCAAAACATTGAAAATTGGTAGAGTTACTCTAAGGAAAGCCATGGTAAGGTGTGAGCTATTGGAAGATCCAAAAAAAAAGAGTTATGGACATTTAGCAGTAGACTACTACAAAAGGATAAAGAAATTAGTGAAGCTTTGAAATAGTAGATTGAATATTTTTGGACAAATAACACGCATGTTTCCCCTGATCAAAGAGATGTAAGAAGGAGCATTGGTAGCCAAAGTCACGATCCACATTCGAAACATTTTTTGGACTCAACTGAGACACAATTTTTTGTAAAATTTATTGGTATGTATCCTCAAATTCGAATAAGTCAAATATTTTTTGAGATTCGTAAACCTTTTTATGTGAAGATAAATCACACATGCACAACTTATTGTTGTAGGATACATACTGATTTTTCTAACCATTTTGATGTTTTTAGACATATATATGTGTTTTTACATTCTAAGTTTTCTTTATAGGATTGTGACATGAATGAGCCTCCTAGATCTTCGAGGGAATTCATATCCAACATTTTATGTAAAATAGGGAATGATCAACAATTTTAAAAGATGTCATGCTTGGATGGTACATGCTTATTTTGTTGTTCTTTGCATCTTTTATCAACTTGTGAACATGTGGATAGTACACATACAATTAAAAATGAAATAGTAGATTACAGAACATATAAGATAGTGACATATACTCTAAAAGATGATAAATAGGTCAAAAGATGTGATTTAGTCATTGAAAAGATTTTAATGTATGAGTTCATAAATTTTTTTTGTGAAAAGATTATTTTTGAGTATGCAAGGCATACACATAGAGCTTGATGGCTGGATTTGCAAATCAATTTGTGCAAGGATACATTTCCATTGAAAACCATTGTTTTGGTTGTAGACTTCATAGAGAACTACACACTAGAACTAAAAAATGAGGTGCAAGAAAAGTATTATACCTCTCAACAAGCTTCCATACTTGTTCACATAACATTCATGCATTCACCTACAAGTACAAAGGATGATAGGAAGATATTGAGGGAGTACCATTTTTACATCAGCGATGATTGATCACATTCTACAAATTTTGTACATGGTTGTTTTCAACTATTTTATGGAGATTTGGCCAACAGGGGCATACCATATCATTAACACATTTTTTGGTTAGACAATTGTGCATCTTAATTCAAGAATACATGGATGTTCTATTGGTTGAGCAGGATGCATGAGTTTTATAGAATTCAATATATGTGGAATTTCACAGAAGTTGGTCATGGAAAGGGAGAGCATGATGGTGTAGGTACATGCATCAAAAGATCCTTAGCTCATAAAGAAATAAAGTGCAAAGATGGAGCAATATGAACAGATACAAAATCCATCATCCAGTGGTGTAATGCAACAATGGGTCTAGGTAATGAAGGTGAGTCTATGGTTTGTAGATTTTTTTGGTTGATAGATAATAATAACATTTCACCATATGAAGATTGTTACACACCAATAGGATCAAGCGAGTTACACTCTTTTAGAAGCTCTAATGCAGGTTCATGGAGTATCCACACATGTAGAATGACATGCTATTGTCCATCATGTGTAGAGGAAAATTGGAATGAGTGTGAGTCGACTGAATGGGTGGACAATTGGGATATAGGGGTTTTGGACTCAATTGACAGCTATCATCCCACACAAGCACTAGAATGGTAGAGATGGATTCATCTATTGACTTTGACCACTTGTTTGATCTAGTGCAACCTGGTAATATATATATATATATATATATATATATATATATATATATATATATATTGCAAATTCAATATGTAACTTTATAACTTTTACCTAAGTATTTGTTGAACTAATGACCACATTTTGTACATTTATCACTATAGATCATGTTTTTGTTGTTATTGCACTTGAAGACAATGAAGAAGGAAAAAATTATTATTTTTGTCATTATGTTTAGGCTAAAAAAAATTGGATCACTCAATTATAGATGGTGAAGGTTTAGAGTACCATATTAGTGTGGTGGTTGTAATTGGCACATGGTTTAGATGATATTCTATGAAGAACCATAACTTGTGGTTATTCAAAGATTGGCAAACAGAGAGGAAGATTCTTCATTATTCAAACATTATTGTCACATCAAATGTGCACTTGATAAAATATGGTTAAAAATCACATAATAAGACTCTTTGGAAGGTTCACAAGTTAGACCACGAGACAATACTTGAGACATTAAGATGTAGACAAGATCCAGTTGGTTCATTAGATTGAATAGGGAGAGAGGGAGGGAGGAAGAGAGAGAGAGAGAGAGAGAGAGAGAGAGAGAGTAGGGGATAAGAGAAGGTGGGATAGGGAGAGAGGGTATGCATGGAAGAGACTACTACTCTTGAGGAGACACCGAAGAGACACAACCCTCTAGTAGGTAATAAACAGTCATTTTGAGAATCTGAAGCAAGTGCATCTAATAAAGAAAAGGCACATCATTGAAGGATATATATGCATATATGAATATTAACCAATAAAAAATATAAAGGAATACAACATTGAGTATTGTATACAAAAAAGAGTTTTCCAAACCAAAAGAAATGATTCATTCATAATAGTTAGACAATTAAGAACCAGATATATATCAACTAGGTTATTCTTACATATCTATACAATATTATTGACCAAATTAGAATTAGAAAAATGATATTGCACATAATCTCCATTACAACAACATGGAAGCTTTGTGATTTTAATACTTATATTCTTTAGTCCCAAAAAGAAATATTATAGATATTTCTTGCTAATCCTTTATAATAGAAAATGTTTACAAAAAATGGCATGTACTTGTATGAGGACATCATATATTATAGAAATCCCACATTGGAGCAGCTAGATAGCCACTCAAAAAATAGTAACTAAATGCAAGTGGGATCATAAAGATACCTTAATAAACTAGTATTCCCTTTACTCAAGCAACATCTTGGTCATCTACTTGACTAGGACATGTTTGGGAATTGATAATATCCATTTAAACTAAAGTCTCTAGAGGCAATTATATTTGTTAGTGAAGGAGATGCACCCATCTAATTTGCAATAACTTTATATTTGTTATGATTTCCACTTCTCTTTGATTGAGATCTACACTTTTTCCAATTTGGGAAATCAACAGGTCTATTCATGGACCTCCTAGCAGTTGGTCACCTAAATGAGAACCTTGAGATTTATTAGGAACTCCATGAAAGAAATAAATACCTTGAGAAGCTCTCTATTTTTTAGTTGAATTAAAACCTTGGATGATAGATGGATGACCTTCATTGTAAAAAGAGTGAGATTGCCTCACCAAAGGTGGCAATGAGCTTTTTGTTGTTCAGTTAAGATCATTAATATATTTCAATGAGAACTTTGAGGGATCATGCCCAGCTTGAGTATCCTAGCTTCCCAAGTCCTATAAATGCAAGGCCATTGATGAATAGGCATTTCTAATTGAAACATCTATGGTGCTGGAATGAAGTATGTGACCAGATTATTTTCCTATTAATGAGCTAATTTGAGGCTTCACTTCACATTGCTCCGTGGATAATTCTATAGCAATTGTTACTTCTCTATCTAAAATTTTTGTGTCTATGTGCATGTGCTCTAAAGAGCTTCTGTCACTACTTGAGCTACTAGTAGATGGTGAGTATTCATCATCATCATTTAACATAGGCTCACATGCATACATTACTTCTTTCCTTTGTCACTTTCCCCTTCCTAACTCTTCCTCATTATCTGTAACTTCTTTCATGGGTCCAAGAAGGTCTTCCCACTCTTTCCCATTAGCTGTAGGTTTTTTCTTTGCATCCTAAATAATTAGTATACCTTAGATGGCACCAAGATAACCATTTTCTTCTAAAATGTCCTTTTCTCTTAGATTAATCTTTCTATTAAGAAGGTTTTCTATATCTTCCTCTATATATTTAATAGATGTAGCTATGATTAAATGCTTAATAAGAATATTTATTGCACCATGGATTAATATATCATTCAATTCCTTAATAGTTTCATTCTTATCAAAAATCATAACTAGATTCTCCATGGCTAATTTTCTTCTTGATCGCTGTAATATTTTTTCCTCAACCAAACATTTTGTAATCAGTTGATATACAATCATAGTTTTCTCTTGGCCAATTATATGGACTCACAATTGAGCCTATAGATTCGTAAAAGGTTTGAAATCTAGATCTGGTAGAAGAATAATATTAACAAGAAATCATTCACTAACATCACATCTTTATAAAAACTAAATTTGGGTGCACTATAAGCATTAGTTCTCAAAAAAATTAAATAGTACAACATACCATATATAATAACTATGTTGACACTTGGTCACATCATATAATAAGTTGAAATTAGATAACCATTAAAACACTTTGTAAAGTAAAACCTACATATGATATACAACCACATCAAGTGAGTTTAAATTAATATACAACCACTTGTAAGGGGAACAAAAGAAGTGTTCAAACTTCAAATAGATACCATGAAACTATTTGGAAGGTGGTGTAAGAATTTTTGTTGCATTAATTGCATTATCCTTCCAAATGGAAGTCATTTTTTTGTACAGCTATAAAGTCCACCTTTATCTATTTTAATTTAGCATGGTGTCCCAAAGTATTTGTGAAAATCTTTCATGAAAAGATATGCCTAGGTAAGTTACAGATAATTCAAAATCCTTCAATACAAAGATATGCCTAGGTAAGTTACAGATATTCTCTAGGTGACCAAGTAAACCCTACTCCCAAGGTCATCCCATCTCGTTGAGAAATCAAATGTTTTCGAGCATGCCAAACCAAATTGACCTTGAGTCATTAACTACCAAAGGGAAACAATCTTTGATGGGGCATATCTCTAAGATCATGTGAGCTATGGATGTAATTTTCAGTGCTACTTGACCATGTTTCCAACGCCTACAATAACCTCTTTCTCTTTTTGGAGATAATGTTCTATTTTTATTTTGCGGCCCCATCTCGATTGATGTTGAAACTTATAGTATTGGCCAGTAAAATGTTGCCAACTTCTGAATCTCTCCAACCATTCATTATGAGATCAAATTGTCTATTTTGTTAGCTCTGGGTGGCCAGGTAAATGCTAGTCCCAAGCTCATCCTATCATATTGAGTGCTTGAATGTTCTTGGGCAGCCAAACTGAATTGACCCTAAGACTCATTAAATGCCATAGGGAAATGATCTTTGATGGAGTATATGTCTAAGTTTGTGCAAGCTATGGATGTAATTTTGGGTGCTACAAGACCGTGTTGCCAAAACCTACAATAGCCTCTCTCACTTTTTGGGTATTACATTTCATTTTGATTTTGTGGCCCCATCTCGAGTGATGTTGAAACTTGTTGTGTTTACCAATACAAAGTTGCCAATTTGTGAATCTCTCGAACCATTCATTGTGGGATTGAACTATCTATTCCATTGGCTTTAGGTGGCTAGGTAAACCCTAGTCCCAATCTTGTCCCATCTTGTTGAGCGCTCAAACATTCTTGGGCATGCCAAATCAAATTGAGCCTAAGAGTCATTTAATGCCATAGGGAAGAGATCTTCAATGGGGCATATCTTTGAGCTCGTGGAAGATATGGATGCAATTTTAGGTGCTACAAGACTATGTTTTCAATTCCTACAATAACCTCTCTCACTTTTTGGAGATCGAATTCCATTTTGATTTTGTGGCACCATATTAGATGATGCTAAAACTTGTAGTGTTGGCCAGTTCAAAGTCACCAATTGGTGAATCTCTCCAACCATTCATTGTGGTATTGAACTATCTATTTCATTAGTTCCAAGTGGCTAGGTAAACCATAGTCCCAAGCTCAACCCATCCTGTTGAGCACTTGAACATTCTTAGGAATGCCAAACCAAATTGACCCTAAGAGTCATAAAATGTTATAGGTTAGTGATCTTTGATGAGATATATCTCAGAGCTTGTGCTAGCTATGGATGTAATTCTAGGTGCTATAGGACCATGTTTTTGACACCTACAATAACCTCTCTCATTTTTTGGATATTCAATTCCATTTTTATTTTACGGCCCCATCTTGGGTGATGCTAAAACTTGTAGTGTTTGTCCAGCTGGTGAATCTCTCCAATAGTTTATCATGGGATCAAACTATCTATTCCATTAGCTTCATGTGGTTGGGAAAACCCTAGTCCCAAGCTTATCCCATCATGTTGAGCAGTCAAACATTCTCGGGCATGCCAAACCAAATTGACCCTAATAGTCACTAAATGCCATAGGACAACAATCTTTGATGGGGCATATCCTAGAGCTCATGTGAGGTATGGATGAAATTATAGGTGCTATAGGACCATGTTGCTGAAACCTACAATAAAATCTCACTTTTTGGAGATTGGATTTTGTCTTGATTTTGGGGTCCCATCTTGGGTGATGCTAAAAACTTGTAGTGTTGGCCAGTACAAAGTGACCAACTAGTGAATCTCTCCAACCATTTATCATGGGATCAAATTGTGTATTCTATTAGCTTTAGATGGCTTGTCAAACCCTAGTCCCAAGCTCATCATATCCTATTAAGTGCTCAAACATTCTTGGGCATATCAAACCAAATTGACCCTAAGAGTCACTAAATGTCATAGGGTAGCAATCTTTGACATGGCATATCTCTGAGCTCATGAGAGGTATAGCTGAAATTTTGGGTGCTACAGGACCATGTTGATGGCACCTACAATAACCTCTCTCACTTTTTGGAGATTGGATTCTATTTTTATTTTAAAGACCCATTTTAAGTGATGCTAAAAACTTATAGTGTTGGCCAATACAAAGTTGCCAACTTGTGAATCTCTCCAACCATTCATCATGGGATCATACTATCTATTTTGTTAGCTCCAAGTGCTTGATTAAAACTTAGTCTCAAGCTCATCCCATCCCTTTGAGTGCTCAAAAATTCTCAAGCATGCCAACTGAATTTACCCTGAGTCACTAAATACTACAGGGCAAGCATCTTTGATGGGCATATCTTTGACCTCATGTGAGGTATGGATTTAATTCCAAGTGTTACAAAACCTTTTTCCTAACACCTACAATAACCTCTCTCACTTTTTGGAGATTGGATTTTTTTTTAATTTTACGGGCCCATCTCAATTGATGCTAAAACTTGTAGTGTTGGCCAGACAAAGTTGCCAACTAGTGAATCTCTCCAATCATTTATTGTGAGATTAAAGTATCCATTTTTTTAGCTTTGGGTGGCTTGGTATACCTTAGTCCCAACCTCATCCCATCCTATTGAGCACTTGAACATTCTCGAGCATGCCAAATCGAATTCACCCTAAGAATCACTAAATGCCATAGGACAGCGATCTTTGACGAGGTATATCTTGGAGCTCATATGAGATATGGATGCAAATTTGGGTGCTATAGGACCATGATTCCAACACCTAAAATAAACTCTCTCTCTTTTTGGAGATCATATTCTGTATTGATTTTTTGGCCTCATCTTGTGTGATGCTAAAAACTTGTAGTGTTGGCCAGTACAAAGTCACCAATTGGTGAATCTCTCCAACTGTTCACAATGGGATCAAACTATCTATTATGTTAGCTCCAAGTGGATGGGTAAACCCTAATCCCAATCTTCTCCCATCCTGTTGAGTGCTTGAACATTCTTAGGCAAGCCAAATTGAATTGACCCTAAGAGTCACTAAATGCCATAGGGCAGCAATCTTTGACAAGGCATATCTCAAAGCTCGTGTGAGGTATGGATACAAATCTAGGTGCTATAGGACTATATTACTAACACATACAATAACCTCTCTCACTTTTTGGAGATTGGATTTCATTTTGATTTTGCGGCCCCATCTCAAGTGATGTTGAAACTTGTAGTGTTGGCCAGTAAAAAGTCGCCAACTAGTGAATATCTCTACATTCATAGTTAAATCAAACTTCTATTCCATTAGCTCTAGCTAGCCAAGTAAACCCTAGTCCCAAGCTTGTCCTATCCCATTGAGTGCTCAAATGTTCTCAGGCATGCCAAACCAAATTAACCCTAAGAGTCACTAAATATCATAGGGTAACGATATTTGACGAGGCATATCCTAGAGCTTGTGTGAGGTATGGATGTAATTCACCATGTTGTTGAAACCTAAAATAACCTCTCTCTCTTTTTGGAGATCAAATTTTATTTTGATTTTGTAGGACCATCTTGGGTGATGTTGAAAACTTGTAGTGTTGACCAATACAAAGTCACCAATTGGTGATCTCCCAAGTCATTCATCGTGGGATCAAATTGTTTATTCTGTTAGCTCTAGGTGACTGGGTAAACCTTAGTCCCAAGCTTTTCTTGTCTCATTGAGCACTTGAATATTCTTGGGAATGCCAATCTGAATTGACCCTAAGATTCATTAAATGCCATAGGGCCACGATATTTGATGGGGCATATCTTCGAGCTTGTATAAGGTATGGATGCAATTATGGGTGCTACAGGACCATGTTGCCAACACCTATAATAAAATTTCTTACTTTTTTGAGATTAGATTCCATTTTTATTTTGTAGCCCCATCTTGGGTGATGTTGAAACTTGTAGGGTTGGTGAGTACAAAGTCGAGCCAATTGGTGAATCTCTCTAACTATTATCATGGGATCAACCTATCGATTATGTTTTCTCTGAGTGGTTGGGTAAACTCTAGTCCCAAGCTTTTCCTATCCTATTGAGCACTCAAATGTTCTCAAGCACACTAGACTGAATTGACCCTAAGAGTCACTAAATGCCATAGGGAAATGATCTTTGACAGGGCATATCTTGGAGCTCATGTGAGCTATGGATGCAATTCTAGGTGCTACAAGACTATGTTTCTGACACGTACAATAACCTCTCCCTCTTTTTGGAGATCAAATTTTGTTTTGATTTTGTGGCCCCATCTTGAGTGATGCTAAAAACTTGTAGTATTGGTCAGTACAAATTTGCCAACTGGTGAATCTCTCCAACTATTCATCATGGGATCAAAATTTCTATTCTATCAGTTCTAAATGTCTAGGTAAACCCTAATCCTAAGCTCATCTCATCTCATTGAGCCCTTGAATGTTCTCGGGCATGCCAAACCCAACTAACCCTAAGAGTCACTAAATGCCATAGGGCAGTGATCTTTGATAGGGCATATCTGTGAGCTTGTGTGAGGTATGGATGTAATTCTAGGTGCTACAAGACCATGTCACCAACACCTACAATAACCTCTCTTTCTTTTTCAATATCAAATTACATTTTGATTTTGTGGCCCCATCTTGGGTGATGTTGAAACTTGTAGTATTGGTCAATACAAAGTCGCCAACTAGTGAATCTCTCCAATCATTCATTGTAAGATCAAACTGTCTATTCTATTAGCTCTGAGTGGTTGGATAAACCCTAGTCCCAAGCTTGTCCAATCCTATTAAGCACTCAAACTTTCTTGGGCATGCCAAACCAAATTGACCCTAAGAGTCACTATATGCCATAGGGCAATGATCTTTGATGGGGCATATCTCAGAGCTTGTAGGAGGTATGGATGCAATTCTAGGTGCTATAAGACCATATTTTTGAAACCTACAATAACCTCTCTCTCTCTTTGGAGATCACATTCCAATTTGATTTTGCAATCCCATCTCGATTGATGTTGAAACTTGTAGTGTTGGCTAGTACAAATTAACCAACTAGTGAATCTCTCCAACTATTCATTGTGGGATCAAACTATCTAGTCTATTAGCTTCAGGTGTCTAGGTAAACCCTAGTCCCAAGTTTATCCCATCCTATTATGTCCTCAAACATTCTCAGACATGCCAAATTGAATTGACCTTAAGATTCACTAAATGGCATAGGGAATTGATCTTTGACAGGGCATATCTTGGAGCTCATGCAAGGTATGGATGCAATTATGGGTGTTACAAGACCATGTTGCTAACACCTATAATAACCTCTCT
Organism: Cupressus sempervirens; assembly: GCA_028749045.1. NCBI lineage: Eukaryota > Viridiplantae > Streptophyta > Pinopsida > Cupressales > Cupressaceae > Cupressus > Cupressus sempervirens. Next base: position 1,008,141,681 of record CM053785.1, on the reverse strand, counting down.
CTTTTCGGAGATTAGATTACATTTTGATTGTGTAGACCCATCTCAGGTGATGTTGAAACTTGTAGTGTTCGTTAGTGCAAAGTCACCAACTAGTGAATCTCTCCAACCATTCATCGTGGCATTGAACTATTTATTCCATTAGCTCTAAGTGGTCAAGTAAAACCTATTTCAAAGCTCATCCCATCATTTTGAGCACTCAAACATTCTCAAGCATGCCAAATCAAATTGACCCTAAGAGTTATTAAATGCAATAAGGTAACGATCTTTGACAAGGCATATTTTGAAGCTTGTGTGAGGTATGGATGCAATTCTAGGTGCTACAAGAACATGTTTCTAAAACCTATAATAGCCTCTCTCTCTTTTTGGATATTGGATTCAATTTTGATGTAGTGACCCTATCTTGAGTGATGTTGAAACTTGTGGTGCAAGGCACCTAGGTGGCAACTAAATATGTAATCTCATCCAATGATGGAGACTTATGATAGAAGGTAAAGGGGTGATTGTGCAACTCATTTTGAACATGCTATGTTTTTATGGTAATAAGGTAATTCTTGTTTGTAAGGTTAAGGAACTTGAGATCACCTATAAACCCAACTTGTCTTAATCCTAAGGATTTTTTTTTTTTGTTTTTTTTGTTAATAAGTTGACTCAAGTAGTTTTTTTGGAGTCATTACATCTTATATAGGTCCTATGTGTTACCAAAAACCACTTTGTTAAGTTCTAGGAAGAGTTAGTGCAAAAATTGCATTTTGCAATAAAAGTTGCTGACAACTTATTAATAATTTTAGCAAATTTTTGGGAAACATTGAAATTAACATTGTAACCAATCAAACCAACTGGTAATTAGTTGAAATGGATGTAAAATTATTAAAATACCCTCTATGAAGTTAGAGGAGGCATAAGGTCTTGGTGATTATTAAGTTCTTTTTACATGGCAAGGAATCACTGTTGATGTTAAACTTGTATATAAGGTCATTGAGTTATTGTCAAATATCATTACTCCCTATTCTTAGAACAGGTAACCTGTAATTTGTCAAAATGAAACACCACTTTAGTTGCATTTTATCACTAAATGGAGTTAGTAGAAGATGCTAAGGATCTTCTTGGTTGTCTTAATAGCCATTTCATGGGTTTGAAACATAATCACTTCCCTTTTTGAAGAGTTGGCCAAAAATCAGCAAATTACATGTTGTTACAAAGAAAATACAATCATAAGATGTTGAAAGATTGTTTTCACTCATAGGATGTTGAAGAATCTCTTGGATGAATGGAATAGATTACAAACTGAAGTTTGTGAGATAATTATTAGGTGTTCCTTGAAGTATCTAAGGTCTTAGTTTGAAGCAAGAAGTAGATCATGATCCTGTTGGTGTTTTATAAAAATGTACTAAAACTACTAAGCGACAAAAAGCTTAATACCAAAATGACAATACATACACAATCTAAAGACTAGCCTATTATAATTAACAATGGCATATGTAAGGTATTTGGACCCAACTTCAACAAAACCACAGATGGTTTTCTACTCTTTTGGCTATGTAAAACCAGGGTGGGTGTACCCAGGGATGGTTCAAAACTGAAACAACTATATGAGGATTATTCTTAGTTTCATTATGATTATCATTTCAAAACCCTCAAACATATACATAATTCTTACTAACTTGATAAACACATCCCATAAATAGATATGGCCAAGAATTCTTTTATAGATCTGCGAATGTTTTCAACAACAATGGCTAACTGAAGCTAAAACATTCCATGCAGACAAGTGCTAGCCCACTTTGAAGATCTACATGAAATAAGAGTAAAATTTGATTTGATGATGCATTTGAAAAACCATTTGTAAGATATTTCTCCTTCAGCTGAAATAACTTGATTAGTGCCTAATCCATTGGGGTTCAGAGTCTATAGCAAATTCTTAGATCTAATTTGTTGCCTTACGAAAAATTCTATCAGCGATTCTTATCAGAAGTTATCATTCAAAAATCCTTTTCAATACTTAAGGAATCTTATCACATTCATCAAAGCCTTTATTTAATCCATTGAATTAACAGCAATGATAAATGGATATACAACCTAACTAGATTGCATTAAATTTCACAACCTTTTACTCATATAACATCAAGGTAGCTAAGTATTTAAAAGGAGACAAAATTCAGAAAGAGCTGATATGGGGACAATTCATAATTTGTATTCATTTCCTTTGAAAATGGTATATCCTTTACAGTAGACTCAGAATGGCCTTCAGAAAGAAACACAACTCATTCTGTATTCATGTATTCTCAGAGAATTTGACAGAAAAATACATTACAAACTTGCTTTCAAAATTTGGAACAAAAACCAGACTAAGAACAATACTTAGAAGAAATAGAATTCAGACCATTCTTTAGCCTTGGAATCTCACTTAAATAGTGTGAGATGCAACGAGCTTCAGGCTAAAGAAAGTGACATGTGTCACATAAAAGATACTGATGAATGTCTGTAGTAAAAGACAAAAACAAATAACAGAAAAGCTAACACATCGAACCATCCTGGGTGGGTCCCTTTCTGTTATGCTTCTCATTTGTTTTAACAAGAAGATAGGATCTGATTCTCCAATTATTCTTCATCCTCAGAGTAAATAGCCATGTGGTTAGAAAGTGATGTATCATCTTCAGTTACCTATAAATTTACTTCAACCTGGGCATTTTCCATGTCCTCATTATTAACTACAAGGGTGACTTTTACTTTTACATTTCCCTCCTCATCATCTTCTGACATTTTTTCTAGAAACTGGTTTTTCCATTTATTAAAAGCATCATCATCTGGCAAATCAAAAATTAGAGCTTCTCTTTGTATCATTCTTAAAGAATTTGCACTTTCTTATAAATCATCAAATTCTTTTCTCATAGCAGTATAAAATAACTGTATTTTTACTAGCTCTTCATTTGTCTTTGCCCAAAACCAGTGGCTAGTTTCACTCATGGTGTTTATTATTCTTTCATTAAATAACTCATCCATCTCCCTTTTCCACTTTTCCTTTTCCTTTATTGTATCAACAGATTCTAAAGCACAAGAAAATAGGGTGAATTTTTCAGCAATATATCTGGAAAAACAGAGTGTTAATCTTTTCTGTAAAGAATCTCTCTTATCATCAAAATTTTCTAGCTTATTTAATAAATCAAAAATTTTCTCAACTTGATGATCAGGCATTTGGACTGTAGATATACATATGATTGTAATATCATTATTCCTTTCCCTCCATTTCTATGCAAGAGGAGTCAGTTTATCCTTATCCTTGTTCAACTCATCCATGAGGGTTGCAATTCTTGTCAACTGATCAAAAAAGGTTGACCATTGTATTTTATCCCTCAAATATATCACACCCTACTTTAATTTTTCTTCATATTGATTTCTCAATTCTATCTGCAACTCATGCAATTTTGTTTTTTCCTCTTCAAAGTCCTTTGCAGTATAGAATTGGGGCCTTTCAGGGGTGTCGGGTATTTCAATAATAGGGGTTGATCCAGATCCAACCAATGGCTGTGAAGGGTATGTAATTGTAGGTGCACTGGATTCTCCCATTTTTCTTTTCCCCAGTATCCTCTCCATTTGAGACATTTTATTTTCCAATGATTGTATTTGTATACCCCTTTCCTCATATGCCTTCAAAACTTCTTCAAACCTAGCATTGAGTTGGGCAAACTTATCTTCTTCTTGTCTGGATACAACACCACCCAATTTTAGCATTTTTGAAGCCATTCCCATTACTTGTTTACTACTTACCTCACCAGCCTTGTATACTGTTAATGTACCAGTATGTTCTGCAGTGGGAAACTCATGCATGCTGGTACTTTCTCTCTTATCTATGGACCACAAAACAAGGGCTTGGTGGTCATTACTAAATTTGACCCCTCTATGAGCCTGTAGTACTTCTTCAGTAGTTGTCAGTTGAACATCCTTCTGCTTTCTTACTGAATCAAAAATAATAGCATTTTCTATATCCCATTCTGGCAAAATGAGGACTCCTGATTGTCCAACTATTTGCCTTCCAGCTTTAGGAGTGAACCGGGCAAAATCACTCAAAAACTTTGATTTTAACTCTTCCTTGATAACCGGGTCAAATTTATTTGGTTGCTCGGCCTTGATCTTCTCACAGGCTTTCTCAAAATTCTTTATATTTAATCTCCATAAAAATTGAGCAAAAGCCCTAGATATTACAAAATTTTCATCATTAATAAATCTTTCAGAAGCCTGGGTAACAATTGGGTCAATTTCCTTACCTTGGTAATCAGCAATGGTCAGGTCCAAGGAAGGTGTAGGAGGTTCTTGTGGCTCTCCAACATCCAGGTCTGTAGAAGTGACAATCACATCCCCTTCTCCTCCCATTTTTCTAAGTTGTTCCTTTAGATATGCCTCATCATCTATCTGGATTGGAGACTGGCTTGGGGAGTACTGTTCCTTTTGAGAAGAAGAAGACCCCTACTCCAATTTTCATCTTTTTGGAGAGCTAGCTACAGATGGACTTCTTGGCCTTGGATTCTCATGAGTGGGTACCTGTTGCACACTCTAAACCATGACATAACCTACCCATTTTACAATGTATATTGGCCAGGAGTTACTATATTTCTACCACTCATTCTTCTTTGTATTTCTGCTGCCTTGTCTGGGTGTGCCTTAATAAACATAGCTTTCTTTTCATCCATAGTCTGGATTATTATGGAAAATTTATTCATTAATGCTTGTATTTTAGCTCCCCAGTATTTCTTATCTTTCAATGGGTTGTACTAGGGGTCAAAAGCATTAATTAATTCTAGGTTTTTACTGAAAACTATTCATTTCTCTTTCCTTAATTCTTGCTCCTGCAATGTGAAAATATTTCTGATTATATCTTTCGGATAGTAAACTTGATGTACCATATGGGAAGCTCTCACCCTTTCTTTTAATAGGTCATAGAATCCTTCAGGGTCAATGAATCTAGCATGAGATTTTGCCATGTTATATTTATTCAAAAACAAATTTAAATGCTTCCACCCCTTTTTAACAAAAACAAAATCATGCACTACAGTAACCATTGGAAAGAAACTGCCCTTCTTGACCAATTCCCTCTCATCTATAGTACCTATCTGCCATAAGAGCTCAGCTATCCCTATCTTAAAAGGTACATGAAAAGGTAACACATGAGGTTTTCCTAATAAACCATAAACTCTTATTACTGTTGAAACATTGTAGGGAATTATATCCCCCTAGTTGTGACTGACAGGTAGCCCTTTAGCATAGTCCTTGGGTCTGACCAATTCTAATAATGCCTGTGGGATTCTAGGGCTATCTCCTCTTAAAAGCAGTCTAAGCTTTGATGCAAAATACCTGTCAAATCTTACATAACTAGCATCAGTGGCCTCTAAAGTCATATCCACACTCCACAACTGGACTAGATTCCTTTCTCCATCCTTTGTTGCTTCTAAATCCATACCCTTGGAGAAGAAAGTATATCCTTTGTATAAACATACATGCATCATTAATGAATACCAACAGAATGGTTTGTTTACTTTCCCCTTTGCTATTCCAACTAGACTGTTGTGAATCTCTTGTGCTAGGAAAGTGGCAAAATCCAGAATGGTACTCATTCCAAATTGAAGGGTTTGAGCAATTATAAGGACCACATAACCTAGAATTTGATCACCTTCCTCTATTCCCAAAATCTTGCAAAGAGAAAAATATAATGCTTGAGCTCTCAAATTGAAATGTCTTCTCAAAAGTGGCTCTGGAGTACTAGCTGTGATTACAGGAAAATTTCCAACCCTAGTAGCATGCTCCTGTAGTGGCCCTATTCTTAGGTACACTCGTTGTGCATCATATCTAGCTTGCAAATCATCCAGATCAATGATTTCATGCACAGCGTGGTAAGGGTTTAGGTTGAAAACCTCACTAAACAGCTCAGGGCAAACCCTAAAAAGGTTGACCCTCGAATGATTTTTTACCCACCCCGTGATAGGATCATACTTCTTCGTCAGGTCCATCAATAAATCACTATCAAAGAAAACACTAGGGACTACTAATTTTCCAATGTCAAACTCCCATACATTGCTCATAGGAGTGTCCAATTTTCGCTCTGAAAACCATTTCTTAAACAACTCCAAACTTCCCATGGAAACCTGGGCATCTCTTATCCAATTAGCTTTATCATAAAATCCTTCTACCACCACTAATCTAGGGTTTTTTGGAATGAGTTCCCTTCCCTTAGTTATTTCATGCACTGATAAGGGGAATTGTTGAAGAAAGTCATCATGCACTAAACGTTTTAGATAATCCTTTTTTCTAGTAAACTCTTTTCTGGGCGGCATTTTGGAAAATTCACAATAGCAAATGCTTCAAATTTACTCAAAAAGTCACAGAGCACTTACCCGCCAAAATTTGCACTTCTGCACTATATGATGTCTTCTGCAATTTTACTGGAGTATTAACTAAGAAATTTTGTGCCTTAGCTCTGAAATCTTGAATGCCCTTTTCTTTCTGCGCTTTGGTGATTCATTAATGGTGGAATCGTGGGTTCTTTTTATGAATTAAAACTGCATGCACCAGGTCTGGATCACATTTACTCTCAGTAACCGTTACCTACAATTTGCACTCAAATTTGAATCCCACCCATAGATTTCATCAGATCGTATAGTCCTGATTAAAAAATATCAAGCTTTACAGTCTTTTAGAAAAATGCTACGTGTCACCATCACGCTTCCCTGCATTACTTAAAAACCTACATCTTCATAATGCGGGGATGCGCCAACCGTCGATCAAGACAAGATCGATGATCAAAATAATCAATTTTGTATTAAAACCAACTAGCTGAACTGACCAATAGGGAGCTGCCATATTAGCTCATACTATCTGACAACACTCCACACCAGCGGATCCCATATCTTCTTCTGAGCAAGCAAGTGTTTGACGTCATCACGGACACGCGGCACAAATGCGCTTCCCTGCATTACTTAAAAACCTGCATCTTTATAATGCGGGGATTTGCCAACCGTTGATCAAGATAGGATCAACGGTGATAAGAATTCACGTTCATTAAGCAACCAAAAAAAAACCTTTCTGTGCACACCTAGCATTACACATCATCAGTCGTTTGCAGTGTAGCATATTGAAATATAAAAACCTAACCCCACTTTGCCACGCGTCGTAAATGCACTTTCTTACATTACTTAAAAACCTACATTTTTATTATGTGGTGATGCGCCAACCATTGATCAAGACATGATCAACGGTGATGCTGCTTGGTAAGCAATCTTCATAGCTCTGCCAACGAATCCACCAATGATATCGCGGGAAAAAACAAAATGTGTGCAAAGGTACTGACAAATCTGACACATAGGAGCTTTTGAAGTGTACTGGATCTCATAAAACATCAGGGGCTACGTGTCATCATCATGCTTCCCTGCATTACTTAAAAACCTACAACTCTATAATGCGGGGATGCGCTGACCCTTGATCTCTGATAGATCAACAGTGATTGAAAAACACTTCAAATTGGTGTCCTTTCAAATGGAATATCACAATTAAAGGTACATGAAGGGTTTACAAAAGGCATTTTGAAGTAAATAAAATATTAGGATAAAATCCCTCGCAAGAATATTTGAAGAAAATATCTTTTTTTAAAAAATTGAAAATGAGGGCACCACAAGACAAAGACATAACTGATTTTTCAACTAAATATCAAAAAATTTCCTATACTATGAAAAATCAAACCAACAGTGGCTCTGTCTGGGGATGATAGACTACCTGAGTCTATGCAAGAATTTAGAATCTCTGGGAGAGCAGACCGCATATTTGGTAAGATGACAACTGCTTTAGAGAGCACAAAGCAACACACAAAAATAAGGAACTAGACTACACAAGGATATTTACAAGGATTTGCAGAAAGCACAAAATGTACAAAACAACAGGAAACCCTAAAACTACTATTCATGGAAGAAAATAAGTGTTTTTCAAGAAAAATACCTCTTCAAGAACTGTCCATGAACTGGCAATTCAAGAATATTGTCAAATATATCTTTGAGTATATAAGAATCTTCACCCCAAGTATTTTCAATGAGATATGGGCCTAACCAAATAGGATTAAATTTTCCATGTTTTCCTTTATCCTCAATTCTGGCATTCCACATCAAGACTAAATCTCCATTTTTAAATTTTTTGCTTACAGTACTTTTATCATAGAGTGTCTTGACTTGCAATTGCAACTTTTGGTTCCTTAAAGATGCTTCTCTTCTAGTTTTAGTCAGTCCTACCAATTCATCCATTCTTTCTTGCATTTCATTTGTAGTATCTCCATCATATAACTGGATGTAATTGTATAGTCCCATCAAGTTATTCTGAGGCATTCTAGCTTGAATCCCATACACTAAATCAAATGGAGCTACACCAATTGCTTTCTTTATAGTTACTCTGTCAGCCCATATTGCCAACTGTAATTTGGAATCCCATGCCTTTTTATTATCATCCAAGGTTCTCTTAATGACCTTCAACAGGGTCTTATTTGTGGACTCAGCTTGTCCATTCCCTTGTGGATGATATGGAGCAGATGATGACCTTGTCATTCCATATTTATCACAAAAATTGATGAACTCCTCAGATCTGAAGCACATAGCATTATCTGTGACAATTCTCTATGGACATCCAAATCTAGAAATAATATTATTCAAAAGGAAATTATTTACCACTTTACTTGTTGCATTTCTTGTGGGGATAGCCTCTACCCATTTTTTAAAGTAGTCAGTGGCAATCAGAATCCAAGAATAGCCAGTGCTAGACTTGGGGAAAATCTCTCCTATGAAATCTAGACCCCATTGTTGAAAAGGTGCTTGAATCTCCACTGGCTTTAATGGAGCATTTCCTGAGAATTTCAGTTTTCCTACAAACCTCTGACAGGGGTCACATTTCCTAACCATAACTTGGGCATCTTTAAAAAGGGAAGGCCACCAAAATCCAGATCTCATTATCTTATGTGCAGTAGTTTTGGCCATGTAGTGTCCCCCACATACTCCAGCATGCATTTCTTTCAAAACCTCTTTTGCCTTTTCTTTATCAACACACTTCAACAGAACTCCCTCAAAATTTCTCCACCATAGGTTATTTTGGACAATTATATACCTAATGGCTTGCAATTTAGTATTCCTCTTTTCATTGTCAAGTAGATGGGGAGGAGCTTCCATATGTTGCAAGTAATATATGACATTGGTGTACCAATCACATTGGTCCATGTCACATAAGTCAGCTCTGAGATCATCATTTACCAAATTTATCTGATTAGCCTCTAGATTAGTTTCAGCCATGAGTTTGGCCAAACCTTGACCTCTTACTAACTTTGTTATTTGTATATCAATGTTAAATTCTTGGATTCTATTGATCCATCTACACCTCCTTCCTGATACTTCCTGTTGAGAGAATATATCCTTGACTATAGCACTAGGTACAAAAGTGATAACAGTAGCACCTACCAAGTAACTTCTAAAAGCTTTTACAGCCTTTACCAAAGCATATGCTTTCTTTTTATTTATCTCATACTTAAGCTCAGTAGGCTGTAGTGACTTACTAAAAAAGGCAATAGGCTGCTCATATCCTTCTTGATTTTTCTGTAATAAGACTGCAGCTACAATATGGAATGATGCAAAAGAGAAAATATGCATGGGTTTTGCATAATTTGGGGTCCTCAACACTGGAGCATTCTTTATTATAGTTTTTATATCTTGGAATGCTTGTGAAGGTTCACCATTCCAATCTATAATGGCTCCCTTCTTGAGCATCTTTGAGATGGGTCTACTGATTTCAGCAAAATTGGTAACAAATCTCCTCAGGAAATTGACTTGGCCAAAAAAGGACTGAATTCCTTTCACATTTTTTGGTTTGGGGACTTTGTCAATAGTTGCTACCCTTTAAAGATCTATCTTTACCCCATCCTTAGACATTATGTGTCCTAATAATTTTCCTTCCGTGACCCCGAATGTGCATTTCTTTGGGTTTAAAGATACTCCATATTCTAGGGCTTTTATAAAGATTTTTTCCAAATGTTTGCAGTGATCTTCAGCCTTATTAGAATACGCTGTAAGATCATCCTAGTACACAACCATAAATTTGTCAATATACTCATGAAATGCTACATCCATGGGTCTTTGGAAAGTAGCTCCTGCATTAATCAAGCCAAAAGGCATCCTCACATACACATATGTTCCCCAGGGGGTTGTGAAGGCTATCTTGAACTGTTCACTTTCTTTTACTAGAACTTGATTATACCCAGAGAAACCATCCATCATTGACATCAATTCAAAGCCAGTCACTTGTTGTAACATGGCTTCCATATTAGGTAAGCCATAATTGTCTTTCAGAGATGCAATGTTTAAATTTCTAAAATCAACACAAAGCCTAATATCTCCATTCTTCTTCCTGACAGGAACCAAGTTTGAAACCTAGGTGGAATGCTTGATTGGTTTGATTATCCCACCATCTCTTAGTTTTGTTAGTTCTTCTTGCATTTTTGGGGCAAGGGTAGGATTGATTGGTCTTTGTTTTTGCCTAAAAGGTCTTACATTTTCCTTCAATGGTATGACATGTTGGAAAAGATCCTCCCTGTAAGCCTTAAGGTCATCATATGACCAAGAAAAAATGTGTCTGTATTTTCTAAGTAGGTCAATCAACGTTTTCCTAATTTCAATAGGCAGATTTTGGCCAATATAGACCCTCTTAGGAATTTCATTAGTACCCAAGTTTATTTCTTCTAACTCCTGGGGTTTGGGGTCGTTTACTCCTGATTTTACTCTATCTTGGCTATCAAAAATATTTTCCAAGACTACTAACCCCTTCGGCATCTTATTTTCTTTCAATTGCATTATTTCTTGACCAAAAATGGTTTCCTTCCCATTTATGGTTTCAATCAGTCCGCTGCAATCCATCTCCTGACCATGGTACTTGTCTTCATTTAACAAAAAAATTGTAATATCTTTGTCATCTTCAAAAACTTACCAATTTTTAATGTTGTCAGGTATGGAAGCTCTGTTTTGCACCTCAATCTGGGAGATTCCTGCAAATGATATTTCTTTTGGCTTGATTGCTACATTTGCCAATAGATCAGCCATCTTATTTTGGGTCCTATCTCTCCATGAGATCCCAAATGCATCAAAGAATTATATCTGATCCTAGACTACATTTCTATATTGTTTCAATCTCCTATTCTTGGATAAGTAGGTTCCTTTGATCTGAGAGATAATTAGTTCAGAATCCCCTATGACACATAATTTCTTAATTTTATGATGTATGGCAACTTTGAGCCCTAGCAGCAATGCTTCATACTCTGCAATGTTATTAGTGCAGGCAAACTTCATGGTGAATGAATACCTAAAAGTGTTATTCTCAGGGGACACAAAGACTACACCTGCCCCTGCACCCTCTTTAGAACTAGCCCCATCAAAGAACATTGTCCATAATTTTGGTGAATTCATGCAACATTCAACTTCATTTTCGATGATAGCAGGTAAGTTTTCAACTTCCTAAATAATTAATTCAGCCCTGAAAGCATTAATCCCAATATCTAGGAAACAAGTGGTATCTTTGTCAATTTCTTCACCTAAGATGTGGTTAACCCTTGGTTCCCTATTTACCCTGATAGCTTTGTCCCCTATATGAAAAGTGGCATAAGTAAGATCACATTGTAGGCTTCCCTCCATGGCAGCACTCCATTTTTTGGAGAGTAACATTCCGTAGTGTGGAGGTATATCTACCACAAGGACAGACATGGTCAATTCTACTTTAGGATATGCAGCCAGTTTGAATGGTAAGGCATTTATAGTACCTATGACTGGGACTTCCCTAGCATCCATCCCTCTACATCTGCCCTGCTTGGTATCCACCTTCAATCCTAAGGCTTCCATTACTTTGAAAGGCATTATAGTGTTGGAAGCTCCTAAGTCTATCATGCAATTTTTTAAGGTCTTCCCCTTTATGATTAGACTAAGGAAAAAAGGATCAATATCTTCTATGAATGCCACTGAGGAATCATCTAGAAACATTTGAGGAATCTGGGATATGATACCACTGTCCTCTTTTACTAATGGGGGCTGTTGGGACATAGTTTGATCTACAATAATATTATTGTTTGATATTCCACCCAACCATGACAAAGCCTTATTCTTATGCTCTTCAATTCTAAAAAGTTAAGACAAGGGCACTTTTACAGTAATTTGAGATAACATGGATATCATATCAACAGGTTCAACCACAGTAGGTTTTACAATAGTACCTAGAATCGGAGTCTTTTGAGTAGTAGGCACCACATTTTGCTTGATAACATCTGGTTCTGACTTCTTTGGTTGCACAACTAGTTTTGTTGCGTCACTTATCTGAAATTGAACCTTCTTCTTTGGTTCCCATTTCTTACCCTTGTTCTCCTTGATTTTAGGCACATCTACATTGACTTTCTTGTCTTGATCATTCATCTTATGAGTGATGTCTTTGATGAATACACTAGATGGCCTTCCTGCATCATTATTTATTGCTCTATTTCTCAAATTATAATTACTATGGACTTGTGAAATCATTTCGGTTGTAATTTTGTCAATTTCCTCCTTGGAGGGCATTCTTAAACTTGTGAAACCTATATCAGAAAATGTACTACATACCTTATCTATATCATACCCTTCATCATTTGAAAGTACTTGCTAATGATGTAGCTGGTAAGCAATTCTCTGGCTAGTAACATCATTTTCAGGCTCTTCTGAATCAAAATCTATCAAATCATCACACATACTCACCATATTGCAGCTTATATCGTCATGGCTTTTCTTTTCAGTTTCTTCTTCAGCTTGCACTCCTTGGGCTTGGGCAAATGACTGAGAAATAGCACAATAATCAGCAAAATGAGGTGATTGGCATATAATGCACCATGGTACATCATCATTCATATTTACAGTGTTCCTTTGCAGGGGGTCTGGAGTACCCTTATCCTTCACATTTTGGGTCTGGTTGGGAACTGGTTTACCATCTTTCCACTAAGTGGTATAAGGGTAATTCTGCATCCTAGGCTACTTATTGAAGTTTTTGTTATTCACAGGGGGTCTTTCAGCAACATTTGGCTTATTGAAACTAGCGGGATTCATCTTCTTGAGCATTTCTAAAACCTGGCCTATAGTAGGTTCTTTAGGCTTTTTTCCTATAGGAGTTTTGTCACCCTCCCTTTTATTATTATTTTTAGGATTAAAAAGCTTAGGATCATCCCTCCTACCTAGTTTGCTAGATGCCTTTCTATTATTCTCTATATTTACTGCAACTCTATAGGCATCTTTTAAAGTTTTAGGATCTTTATCCCTCAATTGATAAGCCATTTTTCTATCAAAAGCATTGAAATAGGTTGTGAGACAGACGTCTTCATTTAACCTCATGAATTGAAAAAGTTTGTACATACCTTTTTGGAATCTCACATTGAAATCAAATGTGGACTCATTTGGATTCTTCTTGATATTGTTGAATTCGTTCAACATGAATCCTACATTAGTATTGTCCCCATATTGCTCTTTGAAAAACTTCTTCAAATCACTCCATGAGGTAATACTGTCATCAGGCAACCTCCTAAACCAATCCCTTGCATCCTCTGTTAGTGAATGCACAAACAATTTCATTACCATGTCTTCATGTTCAAATTCATAATCATTCAACATGTCAATGAAAATCCTCAAATGTTCTTCACTAGTAACAGCATTATTTCCAAAAAACTTAACCACTTCATCCCTCAAATCAAATGATATGGGATGTGGGGCACCAGGAATACCAGAAAATGATATCTGTCTATACTTTTCCAGGTATATAGGTTTCTTCTGGAAACCAGGAACATTTGAGATACTAGCTATATTAGCTTGACTCATGGGACTGTTGTGGTGGGACAAATGGGATTTGGGTGCCAATAGTGGAAAATGAGGTAGGAGCAGATTGGGGTACTCCCTGAGTTGAAATTGTGGGACCACTAACTGGTGCAGGATTTGTAGGTGGGATAGACAAATTGGGCCATGAAGCCAATGCAGAGTTAGACTTTATGAATTGAATTTTCCTTCTAGTTTCTGCAGCTTGAGCTTCATTCTCAACCTTTTCAAGTTCTTTTGCAAGGTCTTCCCTCTCTTTTCGAGCCTTCTCAAGATCTAGATCTAACTTCGACATGGAAGGTTGTATAGGTTTTCTTGGTATAGCTTGAGGCTCATTTATTTGGATTCCTATAGCCTTGCCTTTCCCTTTATCTAGAGCTTTTGCAGTGGGCTCTATAGGATCAGCTTGAATAGGTTTATAGGCTTGAACTTGAGCAATAACTGGTTCTTGCCTTTGATTTAGGCGTTTCTCCTGTTCTTGAACTTTAGCTCTCATATTATCAACATCTCCAAAAACATCCTTATGGAGAGTTGTGATATTCTCTTCTAATTTTTTATTTTGCTCTTTCAAAGTAGCCATCCTTCTTAGCAGAGCATCTCTTTCTATTATGGCATCTAAGGTGGTTTGCTCCTTCTCTTTTTCAAGATGAATGCGTTTAGCTTCTTCCTCAGCAATCCAATTTTTCAAAAATTCTATTTCAGAGTGCACTTCTTTAGGATCTGCAGAAGTTCCTTCGGAATTAGTAGGGTCATCCAGATCTATAAGGTTTGGTTCTACATATGGGGCTACTCTGGGATTAAAAGGATTGTCAGATGAACTCCTAAATCCTAGCCTATAATTCATATCTGCTACAGGATCTAGTCTTAATGAAGCAATTCCCATAGTAGATACATCCTTGTCTTGAAAAACTCTCTCATCAGGTAATGGGGTGCTGAAAATGCCTCCTAAGAGTCTTGTAGTTTTGGATTCAGAGCTAAGCGAAGAAGACTCTCTTCCTATTACTAGTTGATAATGTGAATTGACAAATGCATTACCTCTGGGTTTCCAAGTAGGATTTGGATCTATCTTTTTCTTATTTTGGTTCTTCCTACCACCTTGGGGTAAATTAGTATACATTAATACATTGGGATTGGTTCTCATGTAAGCTCTTGCATTTTTTCTCTTGTCAACCATATTAACCTTTTTGTTACAATAAGCACTAGCTTCAAAACCTTGACTGAGTTGCCACCCTATTTCAGGAAAATATATAATGACACTTTAGCTGAACAAAGGAAAATAATACACAAGTAGGAACAAAAATATATGGCACAGACAGACCAATCACTGATGTAGTAAGACTGCAACTCTTTCTTGTTAGATAAGACACTTGGATAGGCTAGGTACGTCAGTGTGTAGCAATGGTACTTGGGCTCTATCTTCTTTAAATTCTCAAGGTTTGACACTAAAAGATTCCCTTATAACCATGGGAAAAACATAGATCATATGACACACACATACACAGTAGGACCAAAGAAAACTGCAGTACTTTTCACAGATGTGTTGGACAACTCCCCAACAGAGTCGCCATTTTGTTGGTGTTTTATAAAAATGTACTAAAACTACTAAGCGACAAAAAGCTTAATACCAAAATGATAGTACATACACAATCTAAAGACTAGCCTATGCTTATTAACAATGGCATATGTAAGGTATTTGGACCCAACTTCAACAAAACCATAGATGGTTTTCTACTCTTTTGGCTATGTAAAACCAGGGTGGGTGTACCCAGGGATGGTTCAAAATTGAAACAACTGTATGAGGATTATTCTTAGTTTCATTATGATTCTCATTTCAAAACCCTCAAACATATACATAATTCTTACTAACTTGATAAACACATCCCATAAATAGATATGGCCAAGAATTCTTCTATAGATCTGCGGATGTTTTCAACAACAATGGCTAACTGAAGCTAAAACATTCCATGCAGACAAGTGCTAGCCCACTTTGAAGATCTACAGGAAATAAGAGTAAAATTTGATTTGATGATGCATTTGAAAAACCATTTGTAAGATATTTCTCCTTTAGCTGAAATAACTTGATTAGTGCCTAATCCATTGGGGTTCAGAGTCTATAGAAAATTCTTAGATCTAATTTGTTGCCTTACAACAAATTCTATCAGCAATTCTTATCAGAAGTTATCATTCAAAAATCCTTTTCAATACTTAAGGAATCTTATCACATTCATCAAAGCCTTTATTTAATCCATTGAATTAACAGCAATGATAAATGGATATACAACCTAACCAGATTGCATTCAATTTCACAAGCTTTTACTCATATAACATCAAGGTAGCTAAGTATTTAAAAGGAGACAAAATTCAGAAAGAGCTGATATGGGGACAATTCATAATTTGTATTCATTTCCTTTGAAAATGGTATATCCTTTACAGTAGACTCAGAATGGCCTTCAGAAAGAAACACAACTCATTCTGTATTCATGTATTCTCAGAGAATTTGACAGAAAAATACATTACAAACTTGCTTTCAAAATTTGGAACAAAAACCAGACTAAACACAATACTTAGAAGAAATAGAATTCGGACCATTCTTTAGCCTTGGAATCTCACTTAAATAGTGTGAGATGCAACAAGCTTTGGGCTAAAGAAAGTGACATGTGTCCCATAAAAGATACTGATGAATGTTTGTAGTAAAAGACAAAAACAAATAATAGAAAAGCTAACACATCGAACCATCCTAGGTGGGTCCCTTTCTGTTATGCTTCTCATTTGTTTTAACAAGAAGATAGGATCTGATTCTCCAATTATTCTTCATCCTTAGAGTAAATAGCCATGAGGTTTGAAAGTGATGTATCATCTTTAGTTACCTATAAATTTACTTCAACCTAGGGATTTTCTATGTCCTCATTATTAACTACGAGCGTAACTTTTACTTTTACATTTCCCTCCTCATCATCTTCTGACATTTGTTCTAGAAACTGGTTTTTCCATTTATTAAAAGCATCATCATCTAGCCAATCAAAACTTAGAGCTTCTCTTTGTATCATTATTAAAGAATTTGCACTTTCTTCTAAATCATCAAATTCTTTTCTCATAGCAGTATAAAATAACTGTATTTTTACTAGCTCTTCATTTGTCTTTGCCCAAAACCAGTGGCTAGTTTCACTCATGATGTTTATTATTCTTTCATTAAATAACTCATCCATCTCCCTTTTCCACTTTTCCTTTTCCTTTATTGTATCAACAGATTCTAAAGCACAAGGAAATAGGGTGAATTTTTCAGCAATATATCTAGAAAAATAGAGAGTTGATCTTTTTTGTAAAGAATCTCTCTTATCATCAAAATTTTCTAGCTTATTTAATAAATCAAAAATTTTCTCAACTTGATGATAAGGCATTTGGACTGTAGATATACATATGATTGTAATATCATTATTCCTTTCCCTCCATTTCTGTGCAAGAGGAGTCATTTTATCGTTATCCTTGTTCAACTCATCCATGAGGGTTGCAATTCTTGTCAACTAATCAAAAAAGGTTGATCATTGTATTTTATCCCTCAAATATATCACACCCTGCTTTAATTTTTCTTCATATTGATTTCTCAATTCTATCTACAACTCATCCAATATTGTTTTTTCCTCTTCAAAGTCCTCTGCAGTATAGAATTGGGGCCTTTCAAGGGTGTCAGGTATTTCAATAATAGGGGTTGATCGAGATCCAACCAATGGCTGTGAAGGGTATGTAATTGTAGGTGCACTGGATTCTCCCATTTTTCTTTTCCCCAATATCCTCTCCATTTGAGACATTTTATTTTCTAGTGATTGTATTTGTATACCCCTTTCCTCATATGCCTTCAAAACTTCTTCAAACCTAGCATTGAGTTATCACAAAACAAGGGCTTGGTGATTATCACTAAATTTGACCCCTCTATGAGCCTGTAGTACTTCTTCAGCAGTTGTCAGTTGAACATCCTTCTGCTTTCTTACTGCATCCAAAACAATAGCATTTTCTATATCCCATTCTGGCAGAAGAAGGACTCTTGATTGTCTAACTATTTGCCTTCCAGCTTTAGGAGTGAACCGAGCAAAATCACTCAAAAACTTTGAGTTTACCTCTTCCTTGATAACTGGGTCAGATTTATTTGGTTGCTCAGGCTTGATCTTCTCATAGGCTTTCTCAAAATTCTTTATATTTAATCTCCATAAAAACTGAGGAAAAGCCCTAGATCTTACAAAATTTTCATCATTAATAAATCTTTTAGAAGCCTACGCAACAATTGGGTCAATTTCCTTACCTTGGTAATCAGCAATGGTCAAGTCCAATGAAGGTGTAGGAGGTTCTTGTGGCTCTCCAACATCCAGGTCTGTAGAAGTAACAATCACATCCCCTTCTCCTCCCATTTGTCTAAGATGTTCCTTTAGAGATGCCTCATCATCTATCTGGATTGGAGATTGGCTTGCGGAGTATTGTTCCTTTTGAGAAGAAGAAGACCCCTGCTCCAATTTTCTCCTTTTTGGAGAGTTGGCTGCAGATGGACTTCTTGGCCTTGGCTTCTCATGAGTGGGTACCTATTGCACACTCTGAACCATGACATAACCTGCCCTTTTTTGCAATGTATATTGGCCAGGAGTTACTACATTTCTACCACTCATTCTTCTTTTTATTTCTGCTTCCTTGTCTGGGTGTGCCTTAATAAACATAGCTTTCTTTTCATCCATAGTCTAGATTATTATGGAAAAATTATTCATTAATGCCTTTATTTTAGCTCCCTAGTATTTTTTATCTTTCAATGGGTCATACTGGGGGTCAAAAGCATTAATGAATTCCAGGTTTTTACTGAAAACTATCCATTTCTCTTTCCTTAATTCTTGCTCCTGCAATGTGAAAATATTTTTGATTATATCTTCCGAATAGTAAACCTGATGTATCATATGGGAAGCTCTCACCCTTTCTTTTAATAGGTCATAGAATTCTTCAGGGTCAATGAATCTGGCATGAGATTCTGCCATGTTATATTTATTCAGAAACAAATTTAAATGCTTCCACCCCTTTTTAACAAAAACAAAATCATGCACTACAGTAACCATTGGAAAGAAACTGCCCTTCTTGATCAATTCCCTCTCATCTATAGTACCTATCTGCCATAAGAGCTCAGCTATCCCTATCTTCAAAGGTACATGAAAAGGTAACACATGAGGTTTTCCTAAGAAACCATAAACACTCATTACTATTGAAACATTGTAGGGAATTATATCCCCCCATTTGTGACTGAAAAGTAGCCCGTTGGCATGGTCCTTGGGTCTGACCAATTCTAATAATGCCTGTGGGATTCTAGGGCTATCTCCTCTTAAAAGGAGTCTAAGCTTTGATGCAAAATACCTATCAAATCTTACATAACTAGCATCAGTGGCCTCTGAAGTCATATCCACACTCCACAACTACACTAGATTCCTTTCTCCATCCTTTGTTGTTTCTAAATCCATACCCTTGGAGAAGAAAGTATATCCTTTCTATAAACATACATGCATCATTAATGAATACCGATAGAATGGTTTGTTTACTTTCCCCTTTGCTATTCCAACAAGACCGTTCTGAATCTCTTGTGCTAGGAAAGTGACAAAATCCAGAATGGTACTCATTCCAAATTGAAGGGTTTGAGCAATTATAAGGACCACAAAACCTAGAATTTGATCACCTTCATCTATTCCCAAAATCTTGCAAAGAGAAAAATATAGTGCTTGAGCTCTCAAATTGAAATCTCTTCTCAATAGTGGCTCTGGAGTACTGGCTGTGATTACAGGCAAATTTCCAACCCTAGCAACATGATCCTGTAGTGGCCCTATTCTCAGGTACACTCGTTGTGCATCATATCTAGCTTGCAAATCATCCAGCTCAATGATTTCATGCACAACGTGGTTAGGGTTTAGGTTGAAAACCTCACTGAACAGCTTAGGGCAAACCCTAAAAAGGTTGACCCCCGAATGATTTTTTACCCACCCCATGATAGGATCATACTTCTTTGCCAGGTCCATCAATAAATCACTATCAAAGAAAAGAATGGGGACTACTAATTTTCCAATGTCAAATTCCCATACATTGCTCATAGGAGTGTCCAGTTTTCGCTCTGAAAACCATTTCTTAAACAACTCCAAACCTCCCATGGAAACCTGGGCATCTCTTATCCAATTAGCTTTATCATAAAATCCTTCTGCCACCACTAATCTAGGGTTTTTTGGGATGATTTCCCTTCCCTTATTTATTTCATGCACTGATAAGGGGAATTGTTCGAGAAAGTCATCATGCACTAAACGTTTTAGATAATCCTTTTGTCCAGTAAACTCTTTTCAGGGCGACATTTTTAATGAAACTTTGGAAAATTCACAACAGCAGATGCTTCAAATTTACTCAGGAAGTCATAGAGCACTTACCCACCAGAATTCACACTTATGCACTATATGATGTCTTCTGCAATTTTACTGGAGTATTAATCAAGAAATTTCGTGCCTTAGCTCTGAAATCTTGAATGCCCTTTTCTTTCTATGCTTTTGTGATTCATTAATGGTGGAATCTTGGGTTATTTTTATGAATTAAAACTGCACACACCAGGTTTGGATCACATTTACTCTTAGTAATCGTTACCTGCAATTTGCACTCAAATTTGGATCCCACCCGTAGATTTCATCAGATCGCATGGTCCTGATTAAAAAATATCAAGCTTTACAGTCTTTTAGAAAAATGCTATGTGTCACCATCGCACTTCCCCGCATTACTTAAAAACCTACATCTTCATAATGTGGGGATGTGCCAACCATCAATCAAGACAAGATCAATGATCAGAATAATCCATTTTGTATTAAAACCAACTAGCTGAACTGACCAATAGGGAACTGCCATATTAGCTCATACTATCTGACAACACTCCACACCAGCGGATCCTGTATCTTCTTCTAAGCAAGCAAGTGTTTGACATCATCATGGACATGTGGCACAAATGCGCTTCCCCACATTACTTAAAAACCTACATCTTTATAATGCGGGGATGCGCCAACCATTGATAAAGATAGGATCAATGGTGATAAGAATTCACGTTCATAAGCAACCAAAAAAAACCTTTCTGTGCACACCTAGCATTACACATTATCAGTCGTTTGCAGTGTGGCATATTGAAATATAAAAACTTGACCCCACTTTTCCACGCGTTGCAAATGCGCTTCCCTGCATTACTTAAAAACTTGCATTTTTATTATGCGAGGATGTGCCAACTGTTGATCAAGACATGATCGAAGGTGATGCTACTTGGTAAGCAATCTTCATAGCTCTTCCAACGAATCTACCAATGATATCGTAGGAAAAAACAAAATGTGTGCAAAGGTACTGACAAATATGACATACAGGAGCTTTTGCGGCGTACTGGATCTCATAAAACATCAAGGGCTGCGTGTCATCATTGCGCTTCCCCGCATTACTTAAAAACCTACAACTCTATAATGCGGGGATGCGCTGACCCTTGATCTCTGATAGATCAATGGTGATTGAAAAAAACTTCAACTTGGCATCCTTTCAAACGAAATATCTTAATTAAAGGTACACAAAGGGTTTACAAAAGGCATTTTGACGTAAATAAAACATTAGGATAAAAACCCCCGCCAGAATATTTGAAGAAAATACCTTTTTTAAAAAAATATAAAATGAAAGCACCACAAAATAAAGACATAACTGATTTTTCACCCAAATATCAAAAAAATTCCTATACTATGAAAAATCAGACCAATAGATCCATTTCTCAAATTTGCTCATTTTTCCCTTATTGCTTCCCAAGTCTTGAATGGGAAAGTGATCAAGTAGATTTTTGAAGTTGGGTAGAAGTTTTTTTAGTGTTGTAACCAAGTTGGAAAGAGTCTTTGAAGACACTTAGGAAGGTGGGAAAGGCAGTTTTCCTTAAAAGTGCTCTTGTTGGGAGTCCACTAGCTTTTGGTGTGAGCACTCTTCATCATTTTGGATTCAAAGTACATTAATCTGAAATACATGAAATGTACCTAAAACATAAACAAGAAAAATAAAATATATATTATGATAGCCAATAATGTCATACATGAACAAACATATAATATATTATGATAACCAATAATGTCATACATGAACAAACATATAATATATTATAATTACCAATAATGTCATACATGAACAAACATATGATTTATTATGATAACCAATAATTTCATAAGTCTAATAATTTCATGCATCAAATATATGTCATACATCAAATATAAAATGTCATATATACATCAAATGTATGTTGAATATGTCCACTAACATAAAATCCAAGATATATATATCTACTAATGCATATACATGTGTTCTACCCCTATATCTTATCCTGCCCACAAGGGGGAGGAAAAAAATCCCTAGAGGTCTTTGGTTGTTGCATGGAGGGAGATGATGGGGATGATGGGGTCTTCCTCACATGCTCGCTCATCCTCTTTTTTAGGCTCCTCTCTAACTAGAGTTGATACAAACAAAGTAGATATGAATCAATAATCATTATACATTGAAATCAAATATATGTATACGCAAAATTTATTATTTTCTTACTGCCATCAAACAGTCACTTTGTACATCAACCTCAAAGGCTCACACATGACTAGGAGTAACACAAGCGTATAAAAATTCAATCAATATAATCACTCAATCATACTTATAAATACCATTTAAAATTTCAATATTAACTATTATAAATGACAACCAAAACTATGAAAACTCTTTCATACCTTGGTCAATGTCTCTAAACTAGCTATCATCATAGCAACTCCAAAATCAATGGACTAGTGAAGATGGCGAGGATTCTCAGACATGAACAACTGCAAATCATATAATACAATTTACTTGTAACATGAAACATGAAACAAATATAATCGAATGAATTAAATTAACATGAAAAAAATTCACCTCTACAAATCTCGTATCATGCTTAGGCTTAGAGTCCCTTATGAATGTCGATGGTCCAGTAGAGAACTGGTGCACATGGATACAAAAAATTTGTCAATCCTTCATATGATTATTTAATAAATATATGTATTAATTTAAATGATTAAATTGATACATACCTCTGGACTTGTTGACAGGATGTAAAATGGGGCTAGGGAATATGTACTAGGGCCATCAATACTCTTAAACTAAATTTTGAACAATGTCAAGAAATGCTAGTTAATTAGTCATGCACTATACATACGAAATGTGATCAAAGTAGTTTATTATAATTGTAATTTACCTATGTGTCAATGCCAAATGTGTCACTCAGGAACTCATCAGTGACTAGTCCATCATCCATAGTGTATCCAACATGACTACCAAATGTATATAAGGATCTGTATGATGTGCACATGGGACCGCAACACAAAGAAGTTTCCTCCTCAACTACTGGACTAACACAATGAATGAGGGTTTGTGTCAAAGCATTATTATTCCCTAGAGTATTGGTCTCTACATGTTCCTTCACTACTGAAGGAATAATGACATGCTCACCCTGTGGATTGAAAACAGACACCCTATTTCCATTAGGTTCATGACATGCCCCAATCTCTCAAATGATAACCCCACACCTCTACCATGAGAATCTAACATATCAAAATAATTGGGGATCTCCCCAAGGACAAATTCACAATACAATTTCTTTAAGAAATACATTAGAGCCTCATAATTTTTGCAAGGAGGGGCATCAAAGACCATACACCATATATGCCAAAAGTTATTTCTAATATCATCATGTATGCACCAATGAATGAGTAACCTTTTAGTTGTATGTTTAACAGTGTCTTGTTCTCCATGTTTTTTAAACAATGCACATATGCTACCTTTTGCTATTTCCTTTTTTCTTACATCTTTATAGGATAATTTGTTTTCATAATATCATCTTTTTTCTTCTCTCTTAACCCACCAAATATCCAACTAACCACTAATAGAAGTTACATGGCTCATAATGGACTCAAGAGATGATGCCAATTGTACTCTCACAGGATTAGTATTCCTGCAAGCTTTCAACCTATCAGTGATTGCTTCTAATTTATTTTTTCTCTTTCTATTTCATTCATTATATTTCCTTGAGTGCTAGGAGGAGGTCTTTGAATAAGTGGAGATTGCAAAAGTTCATTTTGATCTTGTGGAGGGTTTTGATTTTGATCTTGTGTAGGGTTTTGATTTTGATCTTGTAGAGAGTTTTTGTTTTTATTTTTTTTATTAGGCTAGGGATTTGGTAGTTTATTAGTCATATCTTCTAATAAGAAACAATTATATTTTAAATTTAAAAAAAAAATTGAAACAAAACTTAAAAAATACAACACAATGCAAAAACATACAAAACAATGCAAAAGAAGTAGTAGAAAATATATTGCATGATCTTGATCTTGATCTTTGATGATGAGGAGGCATTTTGAGGAGGATATTGAGAAAATTCTTCCAACTCTTACAAACCATGTGTGTGTTGTTGGGGGAAAGAAGGCAGCAGAAAAAACAACTAACATGAAATGAAATGGGCTACGGGTTTTCAACCCACATATAAAAACTTCTAAATTTTTAAAGCACACATGTGCTATAGCACATACACACTTTGTCTTGGGCTCCATAAGCATAAGGCTTGTGGAGCCCAATCCAAAGTGTGTGTGCACTATAGCACATGCACACTTTTAGAATTGTAAAATTTAAGTTGGGTGTCGTCTTTTTGGCACCACAACTTGGTGCATTAGCCCCATTATAGTTACTCACAATTTGTTTAGATGGTACCCTTCTCTTTGAAAAATCAAACATCTCTAAAACCTATGAAACCAAAGAATTTTTAATGAAAAGGGGGTCAAAAAAAAGATTTTTTGTATCTTAAACTTCTAGTAGGAGGAACTTCTAGGAAAGTACCTCAGAATTCCATTTTTCAAGTGTAGTAGTAATTAAAGTTCTAATTGGCATAACATTGTTGAAAGAACCAAAAACAAGTTAGTAGCTTGGAAAGTTCATTTCTCTTAGTCTCTAGCAAGCTAATTCTAGTTAAGTCAGTACTTGCAACCATCTCGAATTATTATTTGATAGTCCTCAAAGCTCTAGTTCCAGTGATCCATAGAATTGAGAAAATTATTCATGGTTTTATTTGGACTGTGAATATGAATAGAGAAAAAAAAATTCCACTTGTTTCTTTACATAACATGGTAGAGATAAAATTACATAGAAGTGTTGGGCTTCATTAATTAACTAATCAAAATTACACTTTTAGAGGGAAGTTGGTGTGGAAAATGTTTCAAAGACCACACACTCTTTGGTGTCAAATCATGCAAGCTAAGTACCTTGATAATCCTAATCCATTACACATTATCACCATTGCAGATCTTCCTCTAGGCTCTACCATATCAAATTTTGTTGTTTCATCAAGGCAAGTCATAATTGATCACATTTCTTGGAAAATAAATGATGGTCAACATGTGTTGTTCTCGGAAGACTCATGGAATGGTCAACACCCCACCCCCTTGCTTGCCCCCTAAATTCTTTTCAAATACTTAGGTTTCTTATTCCATTACTCTCTCTCACATGGGGCACCAAACTTGCATATCATGTTGCAATTATAAACCAAAATTTGAGCTTATTTTTTGGAAAAATATATCAAGCACTTGTACATTAACTGATTTGCTTCAAAATTAGGGTTGTATAATATTAAGCAGGGTTGTCAAGCTCTAACACACAATCAAAATAAATTTTCAACCGACAAATTGTTTTTCTTTTTGTTGGAATAGTGCTACTCTACCCAAGGCAAGGAGCCTCTTGTGTTTGGTTCTTCGAACAAATGATATTAACCAATGACTATTTTCACAAGTTAAATATTTCTACCCTTTTCAGTGTGTCTTCTATAACCAAGATTTGGAATCAACTAATCATCTTTTCAATTATTGTCCTTTTGCTTCGCAATCTTGGCATTATATTATGAAAAAAATTCAATTTTCTATGCCTTTATCAAATCAAAATTTTGACTAGATTTAAGTATGGCCCACAATGTATTCATTCTCATTCTTTATTACATTTAGAGATTTCTCCAACAATGGTTGTATGGGGTTTGTGGTGGGAGTGCAACAAGCATATTTTTACTGGATTTAAGAATGGCCTACAATGTATTCATCATTATTCTTTATTGTATTTAGAAATTGTTCCAACAATGGTTGTATGAGGTATGTGGTGGGAGTGCAACAAGCATATTTTTGACATCTACTCTTCATAAAGTTGAACATCTAATGTTTCAACATACCAACAAATCGACGAATTCTATAGTCCAATGAAATGAATATATCTCTTTGGTTTATACTGATTGGGATAGTTTTTCCATTAACAAATGAAATCTTATTAAATTTCCTTTCAATCAAAGTCTTTTGACCCCCATAAATGTAAACAAGCTTTGAGACCATATCAAATGGTTTCCCATATAGAGATTTTTGAAGATTAATGTGGATGGAACCTCCAAGGTAATCCAGGACCTTTAGGGATAGGTATTTGTATTAGGGACTCCATGGGTTGGATTTTAGCATGCCAAGCTAAAGCAATATCCATTGGAAAAAATGATGTTGCTAAAGCATATGAAATTGTGCATGGCCTTATTCTATCTAGAAAACTCAATTAGACCAAGCTACATCTTGAAGGAGAATCACTTATTTTGATTAATGCTTGCATCAATAGAGTTTTTCAATCATGACATTTACAATATATCCTGTAACAAGCTTGAAGTATCTTGGATCATTGTGAAGCATTCATGATTTCGCACACATATCATGAAGGGAACAAAATGGTAGATTATTTAACAAGTTGTAGAGAAATGGGGAAATAATGTATGATCATCCCCATTTCCAATTGTTGCTTCATACCAAATGCGCTATTTCACAAAATGATCTGAATCATCCATCACACAGTTTACACTGATTTGACTGTTGTACATTTAGCTCATTCATGTCTTTGGATCAATTTTGTATCTCTATACTATCTATTATAATATATTATGGACTTCATACCTTTTTCCTTAAATTTTTTTGAATATAATATATTAGTATAATAATCATAGTTTTATAAACCCAATAACCATAAAGGTAAGTCCAAAAAACAAAAAAGACATTAATGATGAGATCAAATCCATTTCATTCATTGTACTATGAAAAGAATAAAGGAAAAAAGATAAGTGCACTATTTTTTTCAAACCCTAGCATGTAATTTAATATATACGAACTATCACCTCTTGCTAGTTTATGAAACATTTTCTGCAATGATGCTTGGGAATTAGATAATTGTTGTGGCCTACTTCTAGTTTGTGATTTTTTCATTTCCTATCATAATGGTGCAAAGTGATTTCATTTTAACATAGCCTATTTGTGAACTCATATCCCTCCCTTCGCTCAGAGGTAGTCATGAGTTGGTCATTGTTGATTGAACTTATACAATTTCAAATTATATGGTTTTGTGGTTGTTTCATTGTTGATTGAAATTCTTGAACTACAATTTCAATTTCTTCTTCTTGTTGTTGTGCTTTGGTTCATATCTAGGTTGTTCAAAAAAATTGTATTCATAGTTCATATCAATATTGATATGAAAAAAATATTCTATCTAATTTTATAATTGTTGAAAAAAATATGTATTGATTTGGTTATTTGTAAACTATTAGTGAACAAAAAAGAGAAAAAGAAGATTTGTAAATTAATTATTAATTTGCATTGATTTGGTTATTTTTATAAAATTACAAAAAAAAAAATCTGATTTTTAACAAACCCAAAGATTTTGATGGATTTGGTGCTTTTGTTGTGAATGTAGGCTTGCAAGAAAGACAAGCTTTTTGATATGTTGGGAAAGTGGTATTATTTCTCCATGTTTGATGGAAGCCCCATTTATGAGTTGCATCATGGAAAGAAGAAGAGGAAAAGGAGGCTGAGTACTAAACAAGTTTTCTCTTTGGAGAAGTCCTTCTTCGAGGTGGGAGATGGAAAATTGGAGGTAGAGAAGAAGAAAAAGCTCTTAGAGGAGTTGGGGTTGTAGCCACGCTAGGTGGGTGTGTGATTTTAGAATAAATGGGCACATTGGAAGAGCTAGTAGCTTTACCTACACAACCATAATCTCAAGCAGACCACCGATGTCATCATGGCTGATGTTAGTTTTAGGTAGCTTAGATAGTTGTCCGTCTGTATGTTATTAATTAGAAAATATTTGTTAATTAATTGACTCCTTCTAAAAGCAACTAGTAACCTATTGGTTAGGTTGTTTTAGTCAAGAAGCAACTAGAAACTTCTTGGTTAGATTATTATCAAGAAGTAACTAAAAAATGCATGGCTAGGTTGTCTTGATCAAGAAGAAACTAGAAACCTCTTGGTTAGATAGTATAAAAGTGGGATCAAGGGAGGCATTTGGAGAACAGAGGAGCACAAGAAGTTGTAGAAGCATTTGCAGTGTTAGCAAATGAGTATGCAGTGCTAGCAAATAGTCCTGAAGTGTTAGCAAGGACCCAATGATAGCATTGGGGATAGCAATGGGGAATCTCAGTGGGAGAAATTATGAGGTTGTCTAAATTCTGCCAGTGAGAGGTGAGAAATTTTGTATCTTTTGATTTGCTAAAGTTAATATATTTTCTATCTGTAGAACTAGTTTTTACTTAGGGGGTTTTCCAGGGATGATTTGTCCAAAAATATTGTGTTCTTTGTGTTGTGAATTTCTTTCCATATTTTATTGGTGAAGCTATAGTTGTGTTATTTTTTGATATTAGTTGTGAATTTGTTTTCAACAATTTAATAATCGTTTATGATAGGAGATTAATAATCAGTGGCTACAATAGGAATTTTCACATGGTATCAGAGCATTGTTGAGGGTAGAAGATTTTTTCTCTAGGAAAGAAATTAA
The DNA here is from genome assembly GCA_028749045.1 of Cupressus sempervirens. Lineage (NCBI taxonomy): Eukaryota > Viridiplantae > Streptophyta > Pinopsida > Cupressales > Cupressaceae > Cupressus > Cupressus sempervirens. The sequence goes on along the minus strand of CM053785.1, from coordinate 1,008,112,909 downwards.
GGGTTTACATAACCTAGATTGATCTCTTCAAAATTATTATTGTTTTAATCCCTTGAGATGGCTTCATCTGGTTTGAGAGATAAGGAAAAATTAAATGGTACCAAAAAATTTGGTGTTTGGAAGGCAAAAAAATTTTATTGTTGGAAGAGAATGGTACCAAGGATTATGTTACCAATGTTGTAGCTATACCAAAAAATGTGACACAACTTGTAGCATATAAGAAGGATGATGCCAAGGCAAGGAGGGTTATCCTTGATGGTGTCAAGGATCATATTGTTCCACATATCTTAGAGCTAGATATGGTGAAGAGGATGTGGGATGCCATTTTGAATATATACCAGAATGCTACCACCAACAAGAAGATTATTCTCAAAGACAAGCTAAAGAATACTCAGATGAAGTAGGGAGAAGATGTTACAAGTTATCTCACCAGGATTAGACTTATCAAGGATGAGTTAGCAATTGTTGGAGATAGTCCCAGTGATGATGAGCTAGTGAGAATAGCCCTAAATGAGTTTTCTAAATAGTGGAGTATCTTTGTTCAAGTTGTCAATGAATGAGATACCTTACCTAGTTGGGATCGACTATGGACTGATTTTACTCAGGAGGAATTTAGACTAAGTCTTCTCAATGGGGCCAACAAGAGTCAAAAAAGTGAGGTGGAACAAGAGAACATTCCCCTAGTAGGAAAAGGGAAAGAAAAGAAGGGATCTAGCAAATGATCAAATTCACAAAGCAAGAAGAAGAAGAAGGACCTTTCTAAGGTCAAGTGCTTTGGATGTCATGAGTATGGTCACTATGTCATTGATTTCCCAAAAAGGAAGAAGGCAAACAAGTAGGTGGCAAATTCAACAAGTGCAAAAGAACTCTCTAATATAATGGAAGATGAGTCTGCACTTATAGTTTGTATGGTGAGCTCAACCTCACAGACTATCTGGTATATAAATACTGGGGCATTATTTCATATGACAGGAGTTAGAGAGTACTTCTCTAGTTGTAAGGAGGAGAACACCAATATCCAAATTTCTATGGGAAACTTGTTGAAATTCTACCCAATTGGGAAAGGGACTTTTCAATTTTAGAGGGAAAATGGAAATATAATTCTAGTTCATGATGTGTTGCATGTGCCAGGATTAGGTATGAATATTATTTTTGTATCTGACCTTCAAGATAGGGGGTATAATGTACTCTTTAAGGGGGAACATGTGTTGAGGAAGCACAAGGATTGGAAATCGCCCATAACTATTGGAGTTAGGAGTGGTAGCCTTTATAGGTTGTAGTTTGATACTCCTAAGGAACTCATGAGTTGCTATAATCCTAGAGATCTTGGAGAGCTATGGCATAGGAAGATGGGCCATATTCATCATGGAGTACTCAAATTGCCTCATGAGATGGTGATAGGTGTTCTAGAGGTGAGTATAGAGCATGATGATGTATGTAAAGGATGTGTGTTGTGAAAGTTTGTTAAAGCATCTTTTTCAAGGAGTGACACCAAATCTAAAGGTCTTCTTGATCTAGTACATTCAAATGTATGTGGATTGATGTTGATAAAGTCTATCAAAGGATATGAGTACTATGTTTCTTTTATCAATAATTTCTCTAAGAAGACCTAGATATACTTCTTGAAGACTAAGGATGAGGTTTTCAGTCAATTGCAAGAGTTCAAGGCTCTAGTGGAGAACTCAATAGGAAGGAAGATGAAGGGTTTTTTTTTAGACAATGAAGGCGAGTACAAAGGAAATAACTTCTAGCAGTGCTATACCAGGGAAGAATCAAGAGAGAGTGGATTGTTCCTTACATTCCACAATAAAATGAAGTTGCTGAGAGAAAGAACCATTCTATATTAGAGGTCAAAAGAGCTATGCTACATGACCAAGATGTGCCCCGCTACTTATGGGAAAAAGCATGTAGTACAACAATCTACATTTAGAACAGTTTTCCACATGAGGTGTTAGGGAAGATGACACTAGAGGAAGATTTCATATGAAAGAAGCCTGATGTTAGCCATTTTAGAATATTTGGGAGTTTGGCACATTGTCATATTCCAGGTGATACATGTACCAAATTAGGTCAAACTATAGAGAGGGGGTACTTTGTTTGGTATAGTGAAACCTCAAAGGCATATAAGATTTTTATCCCTGAGAGCAAAAAAATTATTGTCATGCATGATGTAAAGTTCATGTAGGACAAGGCATTTAGAAGGTCCATATACTTTCCAGTAAATGATCATAGTGAGTGGCTAGAAAAAGCTCCAAGGCCTAGTCAAGGGGAAAAAAGCACAAGTACAGTTATCAGTACAAGTGTAGGCTCAGGTGGTGAAGTTTCAAAAAGCATGGAGCAAAATGTGAAACAAGAAATTCATCTAGAATATTAGAGGTTGATATTTCATCCTCTATAGTTGGCAGCAGGAAATGCAAGGTTCAAGAGACACTAAGAGATACTTAGGAGTTTGTGGGATCTCCTAGGAGGAGTACTAGACAATGGAGACAACCAACCAAGTTTAATGACTATGTGGAAATAGTTAGTTAGTCGGTAGATAGTGAGCCTTCCAGCTAATCAAGAGGTTGTAGAGAATTGGGTATGGTGAGATTCTATAGTTGATGAGTATTATAAGATGGGGAAGAAGTTAGATCATGCTAGATTTATAAGATAAAACACGGTGTAGATGGTAGCATCGAGAAATACAAGGCAAGGCTTGTGGCCAAGGGGTTTTCTTAGAAGGAGAGAATATACTATGAGGAGACATTTTCTCCAATGGCTAGGTATACTTCTACACTAGCTGTGATCACATTTGCAGCACATATGTGATGGAAAATCCATCGAATCGATGTCAAGACAACATTCCTTAATGGTGAGTTAAAGGAGGAGGTATACATAGAGAAACTAGAAGGGTTTGTAGAACACAACAAAGACACCCACATTTTTAGATTAAAGAGAGCATTGTGTGGATTGAAGTAGGCTCCCAGAGCATGGTATGAGAACATTGACACATACTTGTAGGAAATGGGATTTGTGAAGAGTGAAGCAAATGCTAACCTCTAGTACTTGGTGTTTGGGGGTGAGGTTCGCATTCTTGTTCTTTGTGTGGATGACCTATTTCTTACAAGTGCACTAGGGCTCATAGAAGAATACAAGAGAGACCTTGTAGAAGAGTTCAAGATGAAGGATTTAGGAATAATGCACTGCTTTCTAGGCATGGAAGTGTGGCAAATAGAAGGAGAGATTTTCCTTGGTCAAGGGAAATACTGCATTGAAATCTTGAAGAGATTTGGGATGGAGGATTGCAAAGCCATGTGTACACCCATGAGCATAAATTGTAGGAAGGTAGATACATCCAAGAAGAAGGATTTAGATCCCACCTTATACAAATAGTTGATTGATTCACTTATATACTTGGTCAATACCAGGCCAAATATTGCATTTGTAGTGAACTCACTTAGTCAGTTCATGGTTGTATCAAACAAAGCGCATTAGATAGTAGCAAAGCATGTATTGTGTTACTTGCATGGTACAATTGAGTATGGGATTAGATGTGTTTTAGGTGAAGATATCAAGTTTGTGGTCTATACTAATGCCAATTGGGTAGGAAGTACAATAGACAAAAGGATCACTTCAGGGTGTTGTTTTAGTTTGGGATTAGGAGTTGTATCTTGGTTTAGTAGGAAGTAGAAATTTGTGGCTCTAAGTTCAATAGAAGCATAATACATAGCAACTATCATGGTAACATGTGAAGCTATATGGCTTAGAAAGTTGTTAGTATCCTTGTTTGGTCAGAAGGTTGAGACTACTATGATACATTACGAAAATCAAAGTTGCATCAAGTTGTTTGAGAATCCAGTGTTTCATGATAGGTCTAAAGATATAGACATCAGATATCACTTCACCAGAGATTGTGTACAATGAGGGGTCATTTAGCTATAGTACATACCTACAGAGGAACAGGTAGCAGATATTCTGACTAAGGCATTAGGGAAGGAAAAATTCATGTTCTTCAGAGATAAATTGGGTGTCATGCAAAATAGCTTCCTCACTAAGAGGGAGTGTTAGTTTTAGGTATCTTGGACAACTGTTCATCCATATGTGATAAATTATCAAATATTTGTTGATTAATTGACTCCTAAAAGAAACTAGTAACCTATTGGTTAGGTTATTTTAATTGAGAAGCAACTAGAAACTTTTTAGTTAGGTTGTTATAAAGAAGCAACTAGAAACTTCTTGTTTAGGTTGTCTTGATCAAAAAGCAACTAGAAACCTCTTGGTTAGGTAGTATAAAAGGGGGGTTAAGGGAGGCATTTGGAGAACAGAGGAACACAAGAAGTTGTAGAAGCATTTGTAGTGTTAGAAAATGAGTTTGTAGTGATAGAAAATAGTCTTGCAGTGTTAGCAATGGTGTAGTGATAGCGTTGGGGATAGCAGTGAGGAATATCAGTAGGAGAAATTAGGAGGTTGTCTGAATTCTTCTAGTGAGAGGCAAGGAATTTTGTATCTCTTAATTTGCTAAAGTTAATATATTTTCCATCTGTAGAATTGTTTTTTCCTTAGGAGTATTTCCAAGAATAATTTGTCCAAAAAGATTGTGTTCTTTGCATTGTGAATTTCTTTGTGTATTTTATTGGTGAAGTTGTAGTTGTGTTATTTTTTGATATCATCTATGAATTTTTTTCAATAGATTAATAATTGTTTATGATAGGAGATTAATAATCAGTGGGTACAATATTTTCATAGCTGACAACAACAAGCTTAGAGTCTAGGTAGTAATACACGACCACCCTTAAACATCACACAATAAGGAAGAAATTGAACTTTAAAAAATAAGTCAACTTTCACTATGTCGTACTTTTAGCATGGGAATCAAGTCTTAGTGTGAGATGTTTAAGTTGATGTGTAATACACACTAGATTAAAAGCACAATCTTCAAACAAGAATGGGTTTTGACAATTTTATGATGTACTTGTCTTGAAACAAAATGGATTTTGACAATTTCATGATGATGTAGTTGTTTCTAGATTAAGTTGTGTAAGTGATCTTTGTATCAATATTTAAGACTATTGATGTATTTCTTAACTCTCTAAATTCTGATGATGGGTTATTGAATGAAATAAAAAAGATTGATACAAAATATTTTACATAATTTAATCTAAAGATAGCTATATATCAAAGATTGTGGAAATCTCTTATGACTAGACTCATGATCCCTAAAATTGATTAATTAAGTTGTTGTAGGTTGCAAAGCTGAAGACTGAGTTTGAAGGCTACAAGAACAACAATGAGAATGATATTGTCTTAAAGAGTGTGAAAAGTGAGTTTGAGACTGAAGTTGAAGCAAATGAGTCGAAATAGACTGGGAATAAAATGTCAAGGACACTAGGAAAATACAATTCATCGAAGAAATGCTCCAAGGTGAGCCCTGATGCTTGTGGTGATGGTATAGATATGGATATGGATTGAGACAATTTCTCCTTAGTTCAAAATGTTTTCACCATGAATTTTATGAAATATGTATTGAGAATTGTGTCTCAACCTTCAAGCTTTCTTTGAAAAATTCTAGAAAATTCTAGAGTTTGTTTGTGGTAGTTTTCCACATGTTTATGCATTGGAAAAAGGTGTTTAAGTTGTTAAAAATGTGTCTTGTCCTTAGTACAATATAGGAGGGCTATTTTTAGAGTATAAACAACTCATTATATGACTTTTATGGGGATCTAAACTAGAGGACAAAATTACGAACGAAAAAGCTATTCTTGGAGTTACAAATGACAAGTGGGTAACATGTGGCATGGTTATTTTACGCATAGTTTTGTAAGACCAAAAATGGTTTCCAAGGTGTAAATTACTATAAAAGGAGGGCTTGGGGAGGTGTTTGAATGATCGAGTTCTATTTACAAGACTGGGTGCTAGAAGGAGTATCTCTGAGTCTAAGTCTAAGTTTGAGCTTTGGTGATGTGCTCTTGTAAGAACTTGCATTGCAAGTGTATTCTAATCTTCTTGATTTGAGAATATATTGTGTAGATTTTGGAGGGTTAGTTTTCTCTCCTGAAATGGTTTCCCCATGATAATCATTGTGTTATGAGTTCATTGTTATTTTGATTATTATGCATTTCTTGAGATCTTTGCAATAGTTAGTTGAATTTGCATAATCATCCTCTCAAAGATTAGTGTAGGAAGCAATTTTTCACACCTTTTCTTTCTTACAAGTGGTATAAGAGCTTGTCCAATTTTGGTTATATTTGTTGGGTATAGGGTTTTTTGAGCTAATCAAGGTTTGAGTGGGAGCTTGTGCAAAAGTTTTATTTATGTGTTGCAGGATTGTGAAGATGGCAAACATATCAAGGAGGATTGATGCAAAGAATTTTTCTAGCACAAAATTTGAGATGTGGAAGCTAAAGATGGAAGATCTATTGAACGATCAAGATCTATGGGATGTGATTGATGAGAAAAAGCTAAGGCGTGCAGATTCAACATTAGCCACATAGTATGATGTGACAGATAGAAAAGATAAATGTCTCATCAAATTGTGTCTTGCAGACTCCATTATGATTAATATCCATGAAGAACCTACCACGAAGAAGCTTTGGAAGAAGCTAACTGAGATCTATCAAGAGAAATCACTTGTGAACAAGATTTTCTCGAGGAACAAGTTGTATTCCTTAAGAATGGAAGAAGATGGACAGATTTCTGAGCATCTTGAAAGTTTTAATATGTTGGTGACTCAATTGACCTCAGTTGGGGTGTCAATATATGAAGAAGAAAGGTGACAAATCTTTCTATGTTCATTGCCAAGCTCATGGGACAACCTTGTCATGGCCATAGGGAGCACTTCAATTGTCTTAAAAATGGAGGATGTTGTTGGTTCTTTACTTTCTGAAATGATGAGAAGGAAGGTCTCTCTAACTGCCAAAGAAGCTTTGAGTTTTCAAGGAAGACCGAAAGAAAGAGGTAAGAACAAAAAATAGCATGGTCATTCTAAGTCCAAGAATAAGGGGAGATCAAAATCTCCTTGTAAGTCCAAGGCAATATGCTAGAATTGCGACAAACTTGGACACTTTAGAAAGGACTACAAAGACAAGAAAAATAAAAAGAAGAAGAAGCCATATTTTAATTCTAATTTCAAGAAGGAAGATGGAGATGTTTTCATCATAGCCTTGGCCACTCATGCACGTGATAATGCATGGTTGATAGACTCAAGTGCATCTTTTCACATGACTCCTAATAGAAATTAGTTTAGTAATTATGAAAAGTTTGATGGTGGTAAGGTGTATTTGGGTGATAACTCAGTTCTTGATATTGTTGGTCATGGAATTATTCATGTGAAATTTTGTAATGGAATAATTAGAGTATTTGATGGTGTCTTGCATATCCTTGGACTAGCAAGAAATTTTTTATGTATTAGCAAACTAATAGATGTGGGTGTGCATGTATAGCTTTTTTAAGTAGGTGTAAAAATGGTGAGAGGTGCTATGGTAATAGAAAGAGGAAGCAGATTGGGTACATTGTACCAACTTGATGCATACATGGTTGAGTGCAATAGTACTTCTGATAAGACTGTGAAGAGGACTACTTTGTTGGAGAAGGAAAGGGTTTCTTTTTCAATAGATGGTTGTGGTTTTTGGGTACCCAAGGGTGCTCTATCTACTAAATCAAAGTTACCTACAAAGAATACTATGATATGACACCAAAGACTTGACCACATAGGTGAGAAGGGTCTATGAACCTTAAAAAGTAAAAACCTTGTTGATGGGTTGAATGACTGCAATCTTGAGTTTGATTTGTGTGAGAATTGTATCTATGGTAAACAAAATCGCATTCAATTTACTCAAGTTCTCATAAGTCCTCATGTATTTTGGATCTAATCCATATGGATGTATTTGGTCTAGTTGATGCTCCTTCTATTGGTAGATCAGTTTATTATGCTTCTTTCATTGATGATTTTAGTAGAAGAATGTGGGTTTATTTTCTTAGGAGTAAAGCTAAAGTTTTCAATGATTTCAAAGAATTTAAATGAATGGTTGAGTTGCAGACTAGAAAGAAGATAAAGTGTTTGAGAACTGATAATGGAAGTGAACTTTGATCCAATAATTTCAACACATTTTCTAAAGATTGTGGTATTAAAAGAGAGAAGACAAATCTATATTCTCCATAGAAGAATGGAGTTGCAAAAAGAATGAATAGGACCTTGATGGAGAAGGCTAGGAGTATGTTGAGTGGAGCTGGACTAGAAAAAAATTTATGGGCTAAAGCTGTAGCCACTACTTGCTACCTAATAATCAGGTCTTCTACATTAGTTCTTGTTGATAAGACACCAATGGAAGCATGGTCAGGCCACAAGCCTTCACTTAGACATCTGCAAGTTTTTTGTTGTGAGGCATATGCTCACATGCCAAAGGAGAAGCAAACAAAATTGGACAACAAAGTTGTCAAATATATTTTCATCAGATATAATTATGCTATGAAAGGATACAAGCTTTGGGATCCTATTGCACAAAAGGTATTTTATTCCAAAAATGTTATTTTTAGAGAAACTAAGCCTTCTTTTGTTACAATGCAACCAAAATAGATAGAAGAAAAGAAAGATGTGACTCAAATTCCTATACGAAAGTTGAATCTTGGCCCTTAGAAAGGCAATATGTTGAAGAGAGCTCTACGAGTTCTAAATCATCAGAGGAAGTGGGAGAACTTGATCATGAAACTGAACATAAACCAGATCTTGTTAAAAGGTCTTGTAGATAGAGGAAAACACTAGAAAGGTATGGATATTCTCCTGATGATTGGAGGTGTATATTTTCTTTGAATGCTAATATTGATGAACTGAAATCTATAGAAGAGGCTCTTAGTATGAATGATTAAGAGTCTTAGAAAATATCCATGGAAGAAGAGATGGCAGCTCTTAAGAGGAATGACGCATGGGACCTTATACCATTGCCTAAAGGATGAAATTCTGTTGGTTGTAAATGGGTGTTCAAAAGGAAGATGGGTTCAAACAAAAGCATTGAGAAGTATAAAGCATGATTGGTTGCAAAAGGTTACTCCTAGATTTTAGGAATTGATTATGGTGAAATTTTCTCTCCTGTATCAAACAAGATATCAATTTGATTTTTACTTTCTCTTGTAGCATCTTATAATCTAGAAGTTGAGTAGATGGATGTGAAGACAACTTTCCTTCATGGAGATTTGGAGTAAGAAATTTATATGACACAGCTAGAGCACTTTGTGGTGAAAGGTAAAAGTCATTTGGTTTGTAAATTGAAGAAATCCTTGTATGGTCTAAAACAAAGTCCTAGGATGTGGTACTAGAAGTTTGATACATATATATTGAGTTTAGGATTTGTGCGATCCAAATCCGATCACTATATATACTACAAGTCTGATAGTGATTATTTCCTAGTTATTGCCTTATATGTTGATGACATGTTGTTTATTGGCAAAGGAAAAAGTTTGATTCTAAAATTAAAATCTCAGCTCTCACCAAATTTTGAAATGAAAGATCTTGGTGTAGCAAGGTACATTCTAGGAATGAAGATTATAAGAGATAGACAAAATAGAAAGCTTTGACCAGGCTAGAGTAATTGTGTTGGTAATATTCTAAAAAGATTCAATATGTAGGATTCCAGACCATTGGGTGTTCTTGTTACTATGGAAACAAATCTTTCTAGCTCACAGTGTCATTCATGCCCATTGGAGATGGAAGAGATGAGTCAATTACCTTATCAGAGTGTTGTTGGAAGTTTGATGTATGTTATGATTTGTACAAGACTAGACATTGCCTAAGCAGTGGGAGTACTTTCCCATTACATGTCTAACCCAAGAAGAGCACATTGGGATGCAGTAAAAAGAGTTTTTAGATACTTGTGGGGTACCTCAAAGTACTATATATGTTTTTATGGAATAGGAAATGAGTATTCCTTGGATATTCAAGGCTATGTGGATTCAGACTGGGTTGGTGATGTTGATTGAAGAAGATCCACGAGTGCATATTTGTTTACATTATTCGGTGGTGTAATCAATTGGATGAGCAAGTGACAAGCTATGGTCATTTTGTCCACCACAGAGGCTCAGTATATGGTAGCTACTCATGCCTGCAAGGAAGCTATCTAGCTAAAGAGACTATGTTCAGATATAGAGTTCAAACAGAGTGTAGTGACAATTTATAGTGACAATCAGAGTGCAATCTGCCTAGCGAAGAACCCAACATTTCATGCTAGAAAAAAGCACATTGATATATGATATCATTTTGTGAGAGATATGGCCAAAGATGACAAAATGAAGTTGGAAAAGGTGGAGACTTTGGCAAATGTTCTTGATGCATTAACTAAGCCTGTAAGCACAGAGAAATTTTGATGGTGTTTGGAGATTATGGACCTCTTGGCCCCTAGCAATTAACTCCATGACACTTTGGATCCCCTAAGTCTTGCAATTTGTTTGACAAGTGGGAGAATATTGGGAATTGTGTCTCAACCTTGCAAGCTTTTTCCAAAAAATTGTAAAAAGATTCTAGAATTTTTTTGTGGTAGTTTTCCACATGTTTATGAGTTGGAAAAGGGTTTATGAGTTGTTAAAAATGTGTCTTGTCCCTAGTACAATATAGGAGGGCTTTTTTTAGAGTATAAACAACTCATTATATGACTTTTATGGGGTCTAAAATAGAGGACAAAATTATGGACGAAAATGCTATTCTTGGAGTTACAAGTGACAAGTGGGTAACATGTGGCATGGTTATTTTGCCCATGGTTTTGGCCCATGGTTTTGTAAGACCAAAAATGGTTTCCAAGTTGTAAATTACTATAAAAGAAGGGCTTGGGGAGGTTTTTAAATCACTAAGTTTTGTTTGCAAGATTGGGTGCTAGAAAGAGTCTCTCTAAGTCCAAGTTCGAGTTCGAGTTATGGTGATGTGCTCTTATAAGAACTTGCATTGCAAGTGTATTGTAATCTTCTTGATATGAGAATACATTGTGCAAATTTTGGAGGGTGGAATTTTTCTCCGAGAAGAGTTTCCCCACGGTAATCATTATTATGAGTTCATTGTTATTTTGATTATTATGCATATCTTGAGATCTCTACAATAGTTAGTTGAATTTGCATAATCATCCTCTCAAAGATTAGTGTAGGAAGTGATTCCATGCACCTTTGCTTCCTTACAATATGGACATGCAGAGGGGAGCTATTGTTCTATCCTTACAAACCCTGACTTAGATTACTCTGACAGTTATAGTTGTTGCTCTCTTTGGGACTGATTTAATCATATCTTAGTTTTAATCTTATTATTAGCTACTATGGACATACCAACTTTAAACTTATTAATTTGAAATTTCTGTTAGAAGTAGTGAACTCTAGCTCTTCCATAGTAGGTTTTGCATTTCAACCTTTTATAATGTAAGATGTAATTTCTCAAAAAGTTGTGCTGTTACAATAATGATATAAAAAATTTCTACTCCAAAACATATCTTCCTTTATTCATTAACAGAGTTTTCTTATTCTTCTATTTCTATATTGTTTTAATTGTTTAGTCTTTTTTCTTGCTACTGGTTTAGATGCATCACTTCCCTTGTGAATCTTAATAAAAATAATCTACAATTTTGTGAAATCTATTGAGCAAAGGATCTTCACTTCAGATCACTCCATATCTTTTAGCAAGAATCACTAATCCAAGCCATGAACACTAATTTGATATTTTTCAATTATAAAATTTGATGAACTACTATGTGTCTTGCATCAAGGAAAAGATCTTGATAATTTTTGTTTTATTTATCTCCATGTAATGTATTTTAATTTCTTTTTTTATGGATTTTCTTTCTTGTGTTTTTCTTAATCAAGATTCGTAATAAAAGAGTTGACATCAAAATAAACTTGAAAATATGTGTAGAATGCAGATGTTATTTGATCTAATGAATGCCATTAAAATTCTTTCATTCATTCATTCAAATTTTAAATAATCCTAAGATTGTTTCATATAAAATTAAAAAGAAATTATAATATATTTAAATAGAATAATAAAATTCTACTCTGTTTTTGTGGATGCTATTAAAATTCTCTCTTTTATTAAATTATTCTAAGATTGGTTCTTGATCAAGGTTTAATATAAAAGAATCAATCTCCAAAAGAACTTGAAAATAATATTCTTAATCTAATGAACTATTTTATCTTACAAATGCAATTAAAATTCTTTTATCCATTAAAACTTTTAAAATATTGTAAAATTATTTTTCCTAATAAGATTCGGAAAACAAAAAATCTCAAAAAATGAACTTCAAAATTGTAAAATTGTCTCTTTTAAAAAGATTCTCAAAAGAAAGAGTCTACATTGGAAAAAGAACTTCAGACATTGTAAAATTGTTTCTTTTCTCAAAAGAAAAAGTCTCTATCACTAAAAGAGAACTTGAGGATATGTTTCATATAACATTTCTCTCAAGATCTGCTTCATTACACTTGTTTTCTCTCATTCATTCATTCTCATCTTTGCTCATTCCTAACAGCATTCTCTGTACGGCAAATCTGCTCTCCCCACAAGCTACCGTAGAAATCATAGTGCACTTACGTACCAATAATTGGATAAATCAATGGACGCTCACAGTATGAGTTATAGTGCGTGTACTATGCACTTACGTACCAATAATTGAATATGTCAATGGACGCTGTAATCTCTTCAAAAGACCAACCATCGTCCATCAGGCACAAAGCAGCATATAAATCAGATTTTATGCACGTTTCATAGTTTCTGCATACACAATTCTCCAAGGTACTAAACAGAATATTCTAGTGTGGCAACTGTAGGAAAAGAATAAAGTATTATGGTAGAAATGACAACTCAGAGGTGAGATGACATTTTTAAATTTGTTTTTCCAATTGATTATGAAAACTATGACATTTATAAGTATGTTTAAAATATATATTAAAAACTATTAGAAGCAAATTTAAGTGCGTGCTCTAAGATTAGAGTCTTATTAATCATTTATTTATTGAAATAAGGTAAAAAATATATAAATATAAAGGTAGTAAAAAGCTGTCCCAATATAACACAAATTAATCAGCAAGCTTCAAAGTCACAATACAAATACCTTTATTATAACTTACCAAGCACATCAGAGCTATAAGTCTTTATATGGCAACTTAAAAAAATAGCAGCATATAGAGTTATAAAAAAGAAAAACTATTTTTTGATAAATTTGCATTTCAAGTAAACATGGAACTAAACCCTATCAATGTTGGAAGAAAGACTTTAATCCTTGTGTCATGACCACTTTTCTCTTGTTGGGCAGAAGTGATGTAGACATAGGGTTCAAATCGACATAGATTATGCATATTTCACAACCCTAAAGAGAAATCACATTAAATAATTTCCCCTTCAAGGAAAGACTATATTATTTCAACACCTCAAATAAACATAGAGTCTTCTTAGGTTAAAGGTCCCAACCAACTCTCCACCATTAAACTTCATATACTCCAAGTTGCCCCAAGTATATCAATGCTCTAATGAGGCTGCAAGACCACAATGATGATTTATGACTTCAAAGCTCTCACCCAACCATTGAGACACTTCAGACTAGGTATAAACAACACTTTCAAGTCAATATTGACCCATTAGAACTTTGAATCTCACAAATCCTTTGGCAGACCCACAACTAGGCTCATTTCATTAAGTTTTATAGAAGTTATGGTTGTCTTGGTGAAGAAGAAATTGAAGAACAAGAAAGAAATATGGAAGAGCTACAATCCTTGATTTCTAAGAGGATACTTATCAATGAAGGTAAGTGTGAAGGAAAATTGCCACTAAATTATTTTTATATGGAATAATATTGGTCAACTTGCATCCAATGTCATGAGAGAATTCTTAAGAATAAACCCAAGAAGTCCAATTCTAAATATCACAAGAAATGTTATTATAATTGAAGAAGATACCTAATTACTCACGTTGAAAAGAAAGATGAATGGATAGTAGATAGTGAATGTTCACATCATATGATAGCAGATCGAAGAAACTTCATTAAGCTTGATAAACATAATGGTGGTGTTACATTTGGTGATAATTGTTGGAATTAATGTTTTTGAAGTATTAGATAGCAGCCAAATGGATGAAGGGCTAATCGCAAAGTACAAAAAGGCTGAAAAGTTAGTCGAAGGTTACCTCCCCGTCATTTAACCAATACCAGCTTTAAACTTCAAAAAACATATAATATACAAAGTTGAATTAACAATACCATCATTCCTAAAAATTGCAAAAATTGAAAACTGAAAACCATTATAGCAACACTCAAACAATTTGTTGCTATCAGTCCCACATATCAACATAAACATATAATGTAAAACCCTGTAGGGTATCTAGTTCATAGTAACTAATAGCATGACAACAAAAAGGAAAAAAAAACTAGACTCAAGGCTAGCTTCCCTCCTTCTTTCCAAGATCTTCATCCTTCTTCTCCTTAGGTGCAACCTTGTTCATGTGCTCCCCCTCCACCTTGATATGTTTTTCTAGGAGCATCTTTAACCATTCTTCTACCAGGAACCCATAAATGGATCGGGTTGTCTCGTGTTGGTCTCAGATTGGTTTTGACAATTGAGTGTCAACACACTTAAGAAATCTCTAAGTTGATGCCGAGTATAATACAAATGCCGAGCTACAGTATGTGTCGAGCCAAAAATTCAATAGGTACCTAGTGAACTTCAGGTGCCGAGTGACAATTGATGCCAAGTCACTATAGGTGTCGAGCAAAGTTTAAGTGTTGAGTAAGACAGAGTTACTATAGGAGCTGAGAAAGATAGAAATCCTATATGTGTCGAGCATCAACAATTAGTAAGTGCTGAGTAACACAGAATTAGCATATGAGTTTGTGCCTTCACAAACTGAGATGTAAACCATTTTTGAGCCAACTCAAGATGAATCTCAAAGGATCTAAAAGATAAGATCGAATCTTTTAAGATCCCTATGTAATCAACATGCAACTAATCAGAAAAATGGATAAAGCATGCAACCAATAAGAAAAGTGTAAATATTTGAGCGAGAAGGATGAATGAATCTTGATCGTAGATTCATACCTAACCCTAAGTCTTCAAAGCCTTTATAAGGAGGTTGAAACCCCATAATTCAATAGCAAAAAAAGGAGGGAGTCATATGGAATGCATGAGAGAATGCTTGAGAGGTTCAAACGGGTGTAAAGACTTAGAGGAAGAATAGCATTGCAGAATCAAGTTGATCAGAACAAAGCATCAGCACTACGAACATAGACATATTAGATCAAGAAGGATCATATTAGATTGGAAAAAACAAGGATTTGGAATTAGTAATAGAAAATTGTAAGCTATCAGGTCAATACATTCTACTATACTTTCTAGCCATTGTATTAGGAGAATGAAAATCCTATGGAGATAGGTTGGTTTGATAGCCATTTTGTAAAACCTTCAACAAGGTGCTAAATCCTCTAACAAGGTGACATTCCAAGTGAATGTTTGTAAATCCTTTAGATAGGTCACTTTTAACAGGGTGTAGAGCCTTTAATAGGGCAGACCATTGATGGTGGTCAGACTTTGTAAACTTAACCAATTACATAATGTTGCAGTGATAAGTTGTGCATGTCATCCCCACCCCAATTTTACCTTCTCATTTTGGAGGGTTTCTGAGTGACCAAAATCTTGTGTTATCCATTTTCATGCATGTCTTTACTTTCATGTTAAATAGATGTGTTAGATGCACATGATTGATTTTAGCTAAAAAGTTTTAGAGGTTAAATATTGTTACTTTTGATTCACCCCCCCTCTCAGAAGTAATCGTCCCACTTGTAAATTCCAACAATTGGTATTACAACTTAGTTCTTCTAAGGAGAAGCCTTATAGATTGAAGAAAAGATCTAGAAATGGAAGTCTACAAACTTGGGAAGATCATAGAGAACTAGGAAATTGAGATACAACTCATTCTGCATTCTTTGGAAGAAGCTAGGGAAGAATTGAGGAAATCCCTAAAGAGAAGAAGAGAGATTTCCATAGCTAAAAATGATACAAAATACAAGGAGATTGACACCTCTGAGTTTGATTAGGGTCCACATCACAATAGGCTTGATTGAGTAACACTACAACATTTGGGGTCAAATTTTGACGGCAATTTGTGATGGCAGTGTAATTTGTGGTGATTTTCATATTTTATTTTTCATAGTTGTCCCCGACGCCATTGCAATAATGATGTTGACATTTTAATTTTGATGTCGACATGATTATAAACAAAAAAGAAAAATAAAAATGACATTAATCATTCCCATTTGATCGATTGTAGAGAGCTGCATGTGAAAGATTGTGGAGAATTTTGAATGAGGGTTTTAGAGAAGTTGCAAAAGGGTGTGGAGATCAATATGGAGATTTTCTAGTCATTCCCCTGCTCTACATTTTGTTTCCCTTTCTCTACATTTTTTTGTCATTGTATTTTTCTTATAATGCATTCTCCTCATTATTTAGTCTTTCTATTGTTTAACGCTATCTTTGAATATCTTCCTCCCTATATGAGATCTTAAACTTATTAAAAAAAAAATTGTTGTCCATGGCATTGAATAAGCTTGATCATAAAATAGTCTGTGTCACTAACAAACTGAATCTTCAAGACCGTAGTTGAGGCATCTCACTTCATTAATAGTGTCTTGTTGTAAGACTCAACAATTAGTTCATAAATCACAATGTCATCGAATCCTTTCTCCTAAGACACCAAAATAGTTTTCACAATAGGAGCCAATTTAAAAAGATGAATAAATAGAGGAACATGATCCTTAAATGAATATAGTCTCAAATGAACCTACTTCATATTCTTCAGTGGTGGAATTGTTTTTTCAACAAAACAAGGTGAGTTTGCCTGTAGTACACCATAGACAAAGGCAGATCATCAATAATTTAGGTCAAGAAACATTTTTTAAAAATATGAATGGAAGACTCTAGAAAAGGAGTCTATTGTTCCTCTGAGTTCCTTTGAGTGTTATAATAAAAATGGATAGTTGAAATGGAATATTTACAACCCTGACAAATCTTATATGAAACCTAAAGTAGAGAAAAGGATAATAGTACACTATTACCAAGGCCATGCTAAGAATGTGTATTGGTTAAAACCTCAACTTAAACATAAATCTTAACAAGGGATGGAGGTTTCCCTAAAATTTCTATATACTCATAACTGTTATCGATTTGTCACAATCCAATTTAATTTGGAAAATGAGAAACACAATATTTGCAAACTCAGCCCTGTCTATGCAAATATGTTCCAAGTCTAGAAATTCTATTAGAAACTTTAAGTTGCACATTAAACCAAGCACCTCCACGAGGGGTAGGGCTATTAATGACACATATATTTTATTATGTATAAAATATAGTGAGGTAAATGAAATCAAATATGAAAGTTTATGGTTCAAAAAATGGACTTGAGATGCTTCAATATACATACCTAAGGAATCTTCCAACATATTTCCTTCTAAACATGTATCTCTTTATATATTTAGAGAGATCTTTTCTAAGGATCTTATTACATCTTAGCACAATAGAAAAATTGATCTAGCTGTATATATATTCTAGAATCCAAATAATAAAACAATGAAACTCACTCAACCTGTGCTAAGTGACTTACCTAAAGATCTTGCACAAAAATAATGCAGACTAGGAAAAAAGAGCAAAGTTCACAAGAAATTTTACAAAAACATATAATAGAATATATTTTTAGAAATAAACAAGCCATAACCTTGTTAAATTGGCCTAGTTTCTGATTATCTAGGTTGATTACAAATTCCTATAGAATTGTCATTAGATTAGATACAATAAAATGAACAATCAGTTGTTCCCAGCTAGCAAGATCAAATATAGTTTTCCAATGTGATAAAATTGCATATGTAGATGCATCACTTGCATGCTAGGCATGAAGCACATTCCCAAATTTATAAAAAATAGTTGGATATAAAGGATCCATAAGTTGGCCCAACAATGGAAGCCAATAATGTAACCATGCATGTATTGGCACAATATTCCTACGAGGATGTCAAGTATTTACCACTACTATTAATTCAGCCATCACTATATGATCTTGAATTTTATGAAGTACTGAAGCCAGTAGTAACTTCTCCCAAGTCTCCAAAAAATTTAGCATAGTTTTAGGCTCCCTTTGCTCCCAAGAATTTGTAGCAGCTATTCTTACTATTGGAACAATAACTTTAGTGAAGAGTTGAGTGTAAGAAGTTGAAGAAGCAAGTTCTTCTACGTAAATGGCATAATCAAAAGGCTCATTACCTTGCATAAGCCTCTTCCACAATGACATTACCTCTAAATAGTGCAAAGGATGTTAAAGTGGTTCCCAACCTTGAAACACTCTTATAAGAAATGGAAAAGAAAATGCAAATGCAATACATGACAAATTGCACAACTGGTAATTCTCCTAATATTTGGACTATAAATTCTCAAAGACACTTGCAAGTGATTCCAATTTCATATAGTACCTATTGAAACACTTTTAGGAGTTGATGAAATCCAACTTCAGAGTGTGCCAAGATCACCTACATGCAAATAACCTGTCAAAGGGAAACCAAGAAGGAAGAGGTGGAGCTTGGAAAAGCTTTGAATGGACTTGAGAGAGAAAATATTGCAAACAAGAAAAATGTATTTACAATGAGTTGAAAATAAGTTATGAAAATACAATGAGAGAACCTGAATATAAAGGCCTCATGGAAGCTTGTAAAACAAGTTGGAATATGTTAGAAGATAAGGTTGACAACTAAGCATACATCCACAAAAAGGTGGAACATGCTAGAAGGGAACAAACTCCCATGTTGTCAACAACTCATCACTACAAATATTAACTAAATGCCTTAACCTAAGTAAACTTAAGTAAATATAATAAATAATTAATTGTTTACTCTAACACCCCCCCTTAAGTGCAACTTAAGGGAATGCCTTAAGCTCACAAAAATTAAGATGAAATGCAAAATGGGTCTTGGCAACAAGGCCATGTTAGGTACCCATGTACAATGCAAAGAAATGCAACCTCTAAAAATGGGGAAAGAGAGAAAACCACATGGGAAAAGCCCTCTCCCAAAAAGAGGTAAGAACCTAGTGAAGGACTGAAGAAGCCTCCAACTAGAGAAATGTCCCAAAAAATAGGAACAAGGAGTGTTCATGAAGAGTGTTCTAGGTTTGAGGATCATTTTCATGCCATGGGATCTTTTTTTTGGGTTGTACTAACCTTTGTATTAGTTTTTTTTTTTCCTGATCATTGTAGCTATCATTTGTAAGCATCTTTATGTACATGCATTGAGATAAAGTGTCACTCTTGCATTTCAAGTTCATGAATGTTGTTTTGAGATAGTTGCACTTGCACTATTTTTATAAAGCACCATGGGGGGGATAGTTGTTTGCCATTTTTGTACCCTCTTCCTTCTTTTCCCCATGCAAAGTCAGTGCGACTGTGTCTTTATAGGTGTTTTTACCTCTTCAACTCTCTCATCATTCTTAGTTCTTTCTGCAAAGGATTTTGGCCCACCTTCTCAGTTTCCTATCATCTCACCTTGTCTACATTAAGGGGGGGTTACTCTATTAGTCTAATGCATCCTTGGTTTGATGGTTTGATAGTGTGAGCTATGTATTTAGTGGTTGATCCTATATACTAGGTGATTGCAGTGGCTGGCTACCTATGCATTTCGGTGAGATGGATCATCTACCATATAGTCACACTCGGTTCGTGACTTCTTCTACCATGGAGGTTCTTTAGATAAGCAATTTTTGTCACATAATGTACCTATTGTATGGATTTTTGCACCATTTCTAACTTTTTTGCAGTGTTTTAATGCCCTAGTATAGTTGTGTACAGATTGGGATAGATGATATATCTTCATATATTGATAGATTAGTTTTTTCATCTTCCTTTTCATATCCAATTTTTTTTTGAAGTTATTAGATTAGCGAGATGAGGAATTTCCTTGGTGACTAATCTGTGATTCCCATTCATAGGGCTACTATCACAATAATGGCTCTAACCTGATCATCCACGGTGGAAAATGTGTGAAACATTATGGGATGATAGGTTAGGCCCTGTAAACAATGTTTTTTCTTTCTTTTGCATTTATTTGATTAGTTTCCAAGCTATGGAAATATTCCCTAGGCTGACTATCGGGAGTAGGTGAGCTATGACAGTTTGAAGATGTTGTTGTAGAGCATGTCCATGATCAATTTGGGTTAATCCAATGGCATTCCTAGAAGCCCTAGGATGCTACCTTGAATGAGCAAATGGTTGGAAAGATTGATTTGAGGTTTGAAAGGATCTAGAAGCTTTTTGGTGAAAATTGGTCTATAGGCCAAAAAGATAGGCTAGAAACTAGGGCTTGAGGGTGAATAGGGTTATGGGTGTTGTGAAGCTCTGCCAATTAGGATTCTTGAAGTGCCTAGAGTTTATTTTGTTGGAAGAAAGATTAAGGTGTTGTTACAAAACAAAATAAAACATTAGAATTCTCCTAAGAACATTTTGAAAATCCTCCATTAGCGTCTACATCATGATCTCCAACACATATACACTCCTCTAGGTCATTTGATCATTACCCAACCAACTTTTGCACTTGGTTGTGCCTTCTTGACAACTTTTGCAAGAAATTGAAAAATTGCACTTTTGCAAAATTTTAACTTTGTAACATTTTAACAACTTTTTGTACTATTATGAAATTTTGATGTTCTCATGCTTTATATAGGGTGGTTGGGTGGTTAGTCACCCTTTAAGACTCCTCTTCAATGCTTTGTAACTTTCTTGCCACAAGTTGCTCAAGGAACTTTTGAAAGTTGCAAAGTTGCACAATGTAACTTTTCACCAATTTGGTCAAATGACCTTCCTATCATCTCAAACTTAACCACAAACCTTACTAAAGGTAAAAACCCAATCTTAACTCTTTTTAGACCCAATTGACCTTGTATGCTAAAAGAAATGACCTGTAGGGAGCATGAATCAACAAGAAAAAATTAGTTCAAACCAAAATATGCATCAAGTATTCACCACATGAAATAACAAACTAACTAATGCTTGCTTGAGTTTTGCAACTCAAAGCAACCAATCAAACCAAATCCTCAAGCAACCTCTACAACTCAACAAAGGCACCCATGAGAGGCCTTGTTGGTGTGTTAAGATTGGAGGAATGTTTGGTGTGCTCTCCCAAACACAACAATGTATTGAATCTCTTGATGATGGATATGAAAGTCTAATGAATGCAACTATGAGTCTATGCTATATGAATATGAAGAACACCTCAAACAATGGCTATGGAGAAAGCCATGCGTGCAGGCATTCAAAGATGAAGATATGAAATGCAACAAAGTAATCTAAACCATGATGCAAGCTAAACTAAGATGCAAATGAAATGGAGATGAGAAATGAAAGCCATAAATATATTCTAACAATACAAATGAACTCTAAATCAACTACCAATGGTTAGTATGCAAACTAGAAATCACTATGCAAGCTCTAAACTCAAACTACTATAAAAGCTCAAATCTCAAGCCAACATGATAACAATGAAATAATAGGAAATGATGAAAATGCTTAAGACAAGGGCCCTATTTATAGGTTTGAGGGAGACCCTGGGTGAGGTGGCATCTATGTGGCATCACATAGTGCCACAAGGAGACACATAAGCAAGCCTTGCAAGTGGTCAACATTTCAAAGTTTGCTCACACATGTGTGAGCAAACTTGGAGAGAAGAGTGGGGGACAAAGCTTGCAAGAGGGAGTGGTCTCACACATGTGTGAGCACACACTTAGGATTAAGGAGGGATTAGCAAGATGATTAAGGGTGGATAAACTTAGGAGGATGAAAGTGATAGGTGTAGACTAGGTTTTAGGCTAGGTTTAAGATTAAATTAAATAAGATTTGATTTAATCATAGGTTTAGAGGAATTAATGAGATGGAGGGATTTAAATAAATAAAATTTATTTAAAAGGGGGGTTTATGGAGGATCATGTATTAAATAAATTTAACACATTAAGGCTGGAGGTATTTAAATTAAATTTAACAACCTTAGCAAAGTGAACCCACTTAATTAAATAAATTGAATTAAATAGGTAGAAGAATATGAAAAATATAATTAATTAATAAATAATCAATTATAATGTCAAGGGCAATATTAAATAAATTAATATAGTCTTTAGGACAATTTTAAGTGTCTACATTTTTCCCCTCTTTGATGTGATGTCGAGATGACATCATATCAAAGAAAAGAAAATATAGGTTGCCCTAGAGAAGGTAGGAGTCCTAGGAGTTGTACTGAAGTGACGACAGGGGAGGAGGGTGCCCCCTCAAGGAAATGGGGTGAAAAAGGAATATTTTTTGCCCCATTTTCTCAAAAATAGACAAAGGAAGGAAAAGGGAAGGAAAAAGGCTTACAAGAAGGCTTTACATGACTTGTTGGTAAGCTCAGAATGAAGGAGGGTGAATTGGATAATGATTAATCTATATGTAGCTTAACTAAATGAATTCATGAGATTTAGTTATGTTCATATGGGAGAGCACACCCTAGTTTGATATTGCAAGAGGAGTTATCCATCAAATGCTATAGTAGCATAGATGACAAGGTTCCTTTGCATGGACTAGAATCTCAACAGAATAGATGTAGGTTTTAGAGTCATGATGGAACAAATGACATATACACATTGGAGAGGTCTGGGCACACCCAATGTCTTGTTAGGGATCTTGGTGGAAAGTGTGCTAACCCATTGCACCCAAAGAGCAATGCATAACCATAACTCTAAATTAGCATAGATGTGTTAAAGAATCATGAAAATAGATCATATTGCAAAATGACACGTGTAATCAAGTTAAGCCATTCAAATGATACTAAGATATTGAAGATCGAGGCACACATGGGGAGGCTATCACTGACACACAAACATAAAATCACCAAAAGACCTTATGACCAAGTAGTCATTCAATCCACAGTTCTTGCCATGAACTTGATTCTGATAGTGAAATTTGTTAAGCCTATGTAGGAAGGATTCATCCTATAAGGCAAAAATTGATTGTTTGATTGAAATTGTATTGAAATGTTTGTGATTGTTCATTGGCAATTGTGTGAAAGGAACAAGGTTCTCGAATCATTTAGTCTTAGTGTGAATTTTTGTAAGTTTGTTTGCAATCACTATTTTGACAAGCTCAGTTTGATGGGTTGAAGCTCAATGTCATGAGATAAATAGAAGAATTCAGATAAGATAAGATAATGGATGAATTGAATTGGAATGGAAGGGGAATGTGAGAGAAAAAGTGATAAATATTCTCTAGAAGAAATATTGCTTAATGGAAGATGAGAAATTTGATCAAGTTATATGTAAATAGATGAAAAAAATGAAGGAATTGATGATGGAAATTGATTTGTATGAAAAGATGAGAAGGGAATATGATTAGATTAGTGGAGAAATGAATTTGATTGAAGTGGTGGAAGAATTAGTTTGAATGTGATATGAACAAATTTGGGATAGAATGAATTAGAACCAATGACAAGGGATAACCAAGGGATGGTAAATGGAGGAAAAGCAATGTGAGTTGGTGGATGAAAGGAATGATGAAAGGATATGAGGGAAAATGCAAAGCCAAGGACCATGTTTCAAAGGAGTCCAAATGCCCCATACCAAGGATAGGAAAATGGAAGGAAAGATGGTGGGAAAGGATGCATGAAAAATGGAAAGGTGGAACAAAGGCTAGCATATGGAGGAAGAGAAGGCATGTGCTCTTCCAAAGTATGCATGAACATTTTGGTATTGTGCCTCTAATAGTGATCATGAGCATGGGTATGAAACTGGAATAAAAAATGGATATGGGAGGGAGGTTATGAAAAGGGATGCAGATATGAAGGGTATAATGTTATCAAGGGTATGGATGAAATGTGCAATATCAAGTGGATAAAATGGATGGGATAACCAAGAAAAAGGACATATGAAAGGGGGATGGAAATATATAGCAGTATGGATGGAAAATGGATGAACATGACAAGGACTATGTGATGTATGATATGGATAGCATGTCAAGATAAAAGATATGAAAGGATTATAAAAGTATGTAGAAAAATGTATGTATACTGAGAAAGTGACATGGAAAATGCATATGGATGGATGAAAGGAAAGTGAAAGTCAAGATCAAAGATGGAAAATGATGATGAACGATAGATGGAAGTATGGAAGATATGTATAGAAGTTTGGTATGGATGGAGCTTGCCCCCAGTGTAGAGTGCAAGTTGAAGAAGAAAAAGTGAATGGATTGATAAGTAGAAGTGGAAGACATGATAGGAAAATTATAGGAGGACTCAAGCATCAAGATATATGGATGGTATCCCTTGATATTTTTTATTTTTTATTTTTTATTTTCAAGGAATTTGTACTAGTTGCTCATAGATGTTGGTAGGATAGTGAAGAGAAGGATAAAGTGGATTGGGAATGGAGGTTAAGGAATTATGAAAAAGGTTGGATTAAGGGGGTGGAGTGGGTGGGATGAAGACATGGCTAATGGATGCTAGGCTGAAAGACTTGTGAATGAGTGGGTGAAGAAGGCGGAAAGGTTGTCATTGGCACACACCTTGAAGGCTGATGGAAAGGAGGAAATTGTGGAGGATATGTAAGTTTGGATTTTGTGATATAGGGACCCAAAATGGATGAAGGAGATGATGGATTTAGGATGGTGGATTTGGGCATGTAAGGACCCAAAATGGATGTGGAAAATGGAAGCGAGGATGATTTATGAATGAGGGAAACCTTTGGATTAGCAAAATTGGATGTCATTTGGAATCTTTCTTTGAGATTCATTGCTTCATTAAGTAGCTTTGGGATCCACAAATTTTTTTCATTTTTGATTTGTAGCCTTTGAGTCCTTTTAGTTTTATTTTGGATCATATTTTTATTTTCTTGGACATGTCTTTTAGAGGGGACATGTTGATCCTTGGGATTTTGTGGAATTTTGTCTTTATGCTCATTTTCTATGGCATCCAATTTGCTTCCATTGGCCATGTTATAGGTGCATGAAGATAAATGAGGTGGATAGCATATGGATGGTGAATGCTGCAAGGAATTCAAGAATGTGTGCCTTTGTTGATCTTTACTAGGACCATGAGGGAATGAAGTGGAAAACATGGATATGATGGATGGATGTATGTAAGGACCCAAAATGGAAGGAAGGGATGAGGGGTTTGGCTTTGGAACATAAGGACCTAAAATGGATGGTAAGGGATGAAGGGCTGGGAATATGGAAATAAGGGCCCAAAATGGACTTGGAATATGGATGATGGGAAGCTTTAGGTTTGGAAGGAGGAATTTTGGAATTGGAAGGAGTGGAAGGCATACCAACATCTTGAGACATTATTTCTTCAATGGGATACTTATTATTTTCAACACAAGATGTGAGTCCATGTATATGGTGTTCATGAGTGGATTGGATAGGTGTGATAGGATCATGTGGAGGATTAGGATCACAAAGAGGATTATGAGGGATAATAGGATCTGGAGATGGGGTGGGATCATGAAAGGAAAATAAAGGGGTACGTTGATCTTGACTTAAAAGAGGATCATGTGGTAGAATGAGTGGATCATGAGATGGAGTGATTTGATCTCGACATGGAGGAGTATTAGTGGATGGAGTGAAAGGAACTTCTTCAAGAAGTGGAGGGTCTACAGATGCTAACTCTTGAGATGGAGTAGAATTGGTAAGGTGTGTGGTACATGAAATGCCTTGATCTTAATTAGGAAGGGAATCATGAGATGGACTAAGAGGGATAAATGGATCTTGAGGGATAAGGGAACAATGGGATGGAGAAATCCTCAAATCTAGAGGAGAAGAGGAATCTATAATGTCATGCTTTGGAGGAAGGCCTTGAGATGGAATTAGGGGTAGGATTTTGGGGGATTGGATCACTTTATTTTAAATGTTGTACTTAGACAAGATTTCGGAGGAGAAAAACCTATTACAAGGTGGGGATGATGTTTTTGGAGGATTAGGATTGTGTGAAAGTGGAGGTATGGGTAGGGGATTGGTATGATGGTTTTTGACATTAAGCTCAAAGTATGGGGAATTGCATGGAGGATTGGGGTTGGATGGCACATGAGGATTATGATCTTTGAAACATGGGGGAGGAGGAACATGGCATGGAAGGTGGAGTTTGTTTGTTGATTTGCTAGGCTCAAGATAGAATTCTTTAGTTCCTCAATTTCTTTTGCCATGGCATTTATGTTTGAGGAATTGTGTGGGCTATGAATGGAATTGTATGTGGTTGAAGGATAATAAGGTGGATTTCCCTTGTTAAAGGTAGAAGAATAATGACATGAGATGGATTCAAATTGGATATGAAGTTTTGAGGATGAATTTGACATGCAAGTTGAATGGGGGGTATAACTCCATGTTGTCATTGAAGATCGTCAACCATTTGATTAAGAGAATTTGGATCCATAGATGTTAGACGAAGAGTGATGAAAGATTTGATGATGGATGGAATATGAACTTGGGACTAGGAGCAATTTTGGACTTTGTGTTGATTTGATTTGAATTTGATTTGACCTGATATTGATTTGATTTGATAGTGATTGGATAAAAGTTTGATTTGATTTGATAAAAACCTTAGGATATTACAAACAAGTGAATGTTGGATTTGAATTAAAGTCTGATGTTTATGATAGTGCTCCTATGTCCAAAGTAGAAGATGTGATGCAAAGTTGGATTAGAAGAAGACGTGAATGAAATTAGAAAGATTGATTGTAATATGTAAATGGATCAAATCAAGAATTGATTAGAAATGACTAAATTCGACAAGGAATTGGATTGCGAATCATGAGTATGAAGCATTGGATGAGGGAATTGAAGTGTGATGTGGATTATGCACCATGACTAGGATGAAGATTATGAAGTAGAATGAATGATTAGGAAGACAATGAAATGATTTGGACAAATAGAGATGATTAAGACTTCAAGGAATGGTTTGAATGAAAAAGACAAGAGATGTATGAGGGTGATGACTTTGATGGGTAGAAGAAGTGATGTGGAATTGATGTGGACAGCTTGAATAAGAGGACTTAAACCAAGAGAAGTTTTTTTTTTTTTTGAAATTTTTTTTTTTTTGGATTTTTTATGTTTTATAATGTTCTAGGTTTTTTCAAATTTGAGATGCAAAATCAAACAAGGAAATATATACAAGGCAAGTGTAACCAGTGTGTCCCCTTCAATGGGGGAAGGTTTCAAACACTCAAGCACGTCAAACACACCAACAATTCTATAAGGTTTCAACTAGATGTACAAGGATCAACTAGAGGGCATCCCTGATACACACAAGATATGTGAGGCCCAAATCTATAGGTGAAAGAAAATAATGCCACATAGCCGGGGGGAGATGGTAACCCAAATCTCCTCCTTCACTTCCTAAAGGTATAAAGTTCTTTTGGCCTTAGCCCAAAGTGACAAGATTTTACTTCCAAGAGAGGTGTCTTTTGATTCACCTCTCGATTTTTATACTCCACTAGAACACTAGAGTTGACGTCATCCCAAGGGGTGATGAAAACCCCAAGCAGACCTCCTAAAAAGATAAAAACAAGACCACTTATTTCTTGTGCACCCAAGATCACTCGAAGGCATGAGGGGAGAGAATACATAAGTGGCCTCGAGGTTTAAAAGACACATGTTCTTTACTAATGAAGCTTTAGGTGTTGTAATCTACTTTGAAGAAACACATGTTTATAGCATACAATGTTCTTTCCAACTTGAAATTGTGGTCAACATGAATGAAAAGCATGAATTCATCAACAAGAAAGTAAACCAAGCATGTGCATAAGCAAAATGCTGAAAATGAAATCAATTTCTTTTAAGGCATTCAAGAGTATGTGAATTAATTTTAAGCACCAATTCCAAATATTTGTTAGCCTAAGCATTCATGTCAATTTTCTTAAGGCATTCAAGAGTGTGTGAATTCATTTTAAGCACCAAATCCAAATGTTCATTGCCATGTTCTTTGATCCATAATCATTAAAGATTTGATGAGATTCATTTTAAACCCAAATTGAAATGTGTATCATAGCATTTTTCTTTGACCTTTATGCATTCAAGAGTGTATTTGACTTCTAAGCATGCATTCCAAAAAATGTTTGTGAATTTTATTAAGGTATTCAAGATGGTGTTTGATTTATCCCATTAAGTGCAACACTCATTCAAAGACAAGTGTTTAAGAATCCAAGTTCATTCCCAAGAGCAATAAAATATTAAGAAAAACCTACAAGAAAACATGGTTAGGTGTTTCTAAAATGCTCCAATGTGCAAGAAAAAAACAAACTTGATTAGCCTCGCAAGAAAAACTCCAAAATGAAGGTTTTACTATGGAAAAATTTATTTTAACTTTTTTTGTTATTTTTTCTATACATAAATAAGCTTAGAATGGCCTCAATCCTATGGAACACTAGAATGTAGGTAGAGATGATAGAATAACGCAAACGACAAAACTAAAACTCACCAAAAAATCACAGATGACAAAGCTAAACCTCGTCAAAAAATTGTAGATGCCAAAACAGTAAGTCACTAAGAAAATGCAAATGATAGTGTATAACAGAGATGATAGCTTGAACAATGTAGATGATAGATTATTTTGCATAGACGAAAATATAAAAAACATAGATGATAGAACAAAAAACTAAATTTTTTTGATAATTTTTGTGAGCTAAGCAGAGACGCCAATCTGCGCAAATGCTATTCTACGCAGATGCCAATCTACGGAGACGACAGTTCACAAATAACATTGCATCTAGCACAGATGAAAATGCACAAATTTTGGTGAGAAATTACAGTTTCTTAATAGATTTTTGAAAAGAAAACAAGGACGTGGGTCCCACCAGGCATGCCAAAATGTATACTAAAAGAAATGACCTATAAGGAGTATGAATCAACAAGAAAACATTAGTTCAAACCAAAATATGCATCAAGTATTCACCAAATGAAATAACAAACTAACTAATGCTTGCTTGAGTTTTGTAACTCAAAGTAGCCAATCAAGCCAAATCCTTAAGCAACCTCTACAACTCAACAAAGACACCCATGAGAGGCCTTGTTGGTGTGTTAAGATTGGAGGAATGTTTGGTGTGCTCTTCCAAACACAACAATGTATTGAATCTCTTGATGATGGATATGCAAGTGTAAGGAATGCAACTATGAGCCTATGCTATATGAATATGAAGAACACCTCAAACAATGGCTATGGAGAAAGCCATGCATGGAGGCATTCAAAGATGGAGATATGAAATGCAACAAAGTAATCTAAACCATGATGCAAGCTAAACTAAGATGCAAATGAAATGGAGATGAGAAATGGAAGCCATAAATATATTCTAACGATGCAAATGAACTCTAAATCAGCTACCAAAGGTTAGTATGCAACTTAGAAATCACTATGCAAGCTCTAAACTCAAACTACTATGAAATCTCAAATCTCAAACCAACATGATAACAATGCAATAATGGGAGACAATGAAAATGCTTGAGACAAGGGCCCTATTTATAGGTTGGAGGGAGACCTTGGGTGAGGTGGCATCTATGTGGCATCACATAGTGCCACAATGAGACACATAAGCAAGCCATGCAACTGGTCAACATTTCAAAGTTTGCTCACACATGTGTAAGAAACCTTGGAGAGAAGAGTGGGGGATAAAGCTTGCAAGAGGGAGTGGTTTCACACATGTGAGCACACACTTAGGCTTAAGGAGGGATTAGCATGGTGATTAAGGGTAATTAAGTGGGATTAAAGGGTGGATAGGCTTAGGAGGATGAAAGTGATAGGTGTAGACTAGGTTTTAGGCTAGGTTTAAGTTTAAATTAAATAAGATTTAATTTAATCATAGGTTTAGAGGAATTAATGAGATGGAGGGATTTAAATAAATAGAATATATTTAAAAGTGGGGTTTATGGAGGATCATTTATTAAATAAATTTAGCACATTAAGGATGGAGCTTTTTTAATTAAATTTAACTAACTTAGGAAAGTGAACCCACTTAATTAAATAAATTTAATTAAATAGGTAGAAGAATATGACAAACATAATTAATTGATAACTAATCAATTATAATGTCAAGGGAAATATAAAATAAATTAATATAGTCTTTAGGATAATTTTAAGTGTCTACAAACCTCATGATGATGTCATCATCATACACCTTGTGCCAATTAGAGGGCTATTTTAAGCCTAAAAAGGGGTGACATAGTGTGACAACAAGGACACAATCCAAAACAACCCTATACAAGATTTGCATATGTTGTAGAGAAGTCAAATGGGTATCCAAATCTATAATTTATTTTTTTGATGTTTTGGGAAATTTTGGGAGAAAAATGCAAGACAACAACCATCTAAATCCATATAAGTTGAAAATAATTGAATTATTTTTTAAGGATATCATCAAACCAAAAAAGAAAAGAATATTTATGGCATCTAAATATGCACATTTTACATGTCTTCTCTTTTTTATATACAAAATTTGACAGCTAAATATGGACATGTGACATCTCTTATCAGATTTTTATACAAAATATGGCATATAAATATGCACATGTTATATGTCTTATTGATTTTTTATACAAAATTTGGCATCTAAATATGCACATGTGACATCTCTTATCAGATTCTTATACAAAATATGGCATATAAATATGCACATGCTACATGTCTTCTCTTTTTTATATACACAATTTTGCATCTACATATGCACATCACTGCGAAGTTGGACATTTTGCATAACATACATACAAAATTTTCAAAATGATTCTACCATATGTAGAATGATTCAACTATATAGCACACAATCAATCAAGGGAACCTAATGGACCAACTCTAACCCTTATTATATCAAGTATTGTGCCGTGATCAAATTCACTTACATTCCATAACTTCTTGTTAAGATTCCTAATATGATACAATATCAATTGAATATTTATTGCAACAATAAGGTTAGAGTAATGAAGAATATGTCAGTATGTCTCAAAATCCTCAAATAACCACGTGGTCAAATTCTCGATTAGGTACCTACACTTAGTTGTAAAGACAATTTAAAGTCAAAATTGACACATTATACATGACAAATTGACTTAAAGAGATCTTCATGGCAGAGGAAAAAATGTTGGTCTCAGATTGGTTTTGACATTTGAGCATTAACACACTTAACCAATTCTTAAGATGATACCGAGTATGATTCATATGTCAAGCTACTGTGTGTACCGAGCTAGAGAATTCAATAAATGCTGAGTGAACTTCAAGTGTCGAGTGAAACAGAATTGCTATAGGAGCCAAGTGAGACAAAATTCTTACATGTGCCGAGCATCAGCAACTAGTAAGTGTCGAGTAACATAGAATCAACATATGAGTTTGTGCCTTCACAAACTCAGATGCAAATCATTTTTTAGCAGACTTAGGATGAATCTTGAAGGATCTTGAAGATATGATTGAATCTTTTGCATTACCTATGTAATCAACATGCAGCCAATAAGAAAAATGGAGAAGGCATGCAATCAATAGGAAAAGTACAAGAATTGAGTGGGAAATAAAGAATGAATATTGATCGTAGATTCATACCTAACCATAAGTCTTCAAAGTGTTTAAAAGGAGGAAGAAACCCCATTGTATGTGTGCATATGAGAAGTGTATGGGTGAATTATAGAGAATTTTAGAGGTGTTTTAAAGACTTAGAAAAAATAGAAAACCATTGCAAAATTTGGTTGATGAAGAACAAAGTATCAAAATTTTGAGAAGAGACATATCAGATCAAGCAAGGATCATAGCAGTTAGAGCAGAATGAGGATCTAGAATCAGCAATTGAGGATTACAACTCATCAGGTCAAGACTTTCTAATACTCTCTAGCAATTGTATTAGGACTGAAAATCCTATGATGATAGGTTGGTTTAATAGCCATGTAGTAAGCCTTTAGACAAGGTGTTAAATCCTTTAACATGGTAACATTCCAAGTGAATGTTTGTAAATCCTTTAACTAAGTTTCTTTTAATAGGGTGTAAAATCTTTAACAAGACATGCCTTTCATAGGGCAAACCATTAGAAGTGGTCAAACTTTATAACCTTAACAAGTTACATATTGCTGTAGTGATACTTTATTGGTGTCATCCCCACCCTAGTTTTACCTCCTCATTTTGGAGGGTTTATGGGTTACCAAATTCTTATGTTATTTGTTTTCATGCATGTCTTTACTTTCATGTTTATTAGATGAATTAGATGCATGTGAATGATATCAATTAAAAGGTTTTGAAAAGGTGTAAGTTAGTTACTTGTGATTCACCCTCCCCCCCCCCCTCCCCCCACTCTCAGAAGTAAATCTTCCCACTTGTAAATTTCAACAATTGGTATCAGAGCCTGGTTCTCACAAGAAGGAGCATTACAACTTGGATAGAAAGATCTAAAAATGGAAGTTTACAAACTTGGGAAGATCATAGAGAATCAGGTAATTGATATAAAACTTTCTCTACACACTTTGGAAGAAGTGAGGGAGGAACTGAGGAAATTCTTAAAGAGAAGAAGAGACATTGCCAAGCTAAAAATGATACAAAATACAAGGAGATTGACACCTCAAAACTATTTCCAAATGGAGATTCCAAAGAGTTTGATGCAACAATAATAGACCTAATGGAGAAGAATAGAGCTCAAGTAGAAGAAATCAAAACACTCAAGATTGAACAAGAATCACAAGCCATGATGCTTTGTAAAGTGACCAAATAGAAGAAAAGAGCCATTGAAGATAAGGCTATGCTAGAAGAAGACCAGAGAAATCTTGCCAATAGACTAGAAGAGAAGTCAATTGAACTTGCAAGAATTTCAAACATGTAGCTAGACACCCTAAGTCAGATGATGTATACACACCATGAATTGAATGTCAAGGATATTGAAATCTCTACACTAAAGATGAAAAATGAACAACTACAAAATGACCTAAAAATAGAGAAGGAAATAGTAGAGAGTTTCAACAAACCCAATGAGGCCATCAAGTACTTTGAACAACTACTAAAATCATCAAGGCTTAGAAATGATACTTTAGGACTAGGATACACTAGCATTGAATAAGGAGAGTCATCTAAGACTACAAAAGAAAGGAGTAACAAAGGTAAGAACACTAAACCTACTTGTCATTTATGTGGTAAAAAGTGACATACCTCTAATGTATGCAAGAGCAAGAATGCTCATCAGCATGAAAAGCCTAAGAATGGGAGTCACTAACATAAGTGCAACAAGCAAGGACATCAAGCACATAACTACAGGACTAAGACAATTAGAACACCAAGATTTGAAGGTCACTACTAAAATTGCAAGAAGTATGGAGATAGAGCGTTTGAGTGCAGATCAAAGCCTATGTTGACACCTAATCAGCCAACAAGAGGAAATAACCATGGAAATCACTACAATTAGGACTACAACACCAGGTATAGTTGTCATTACTGTCAAGAATATGAACACATTCCTAAAAATTGCATAAGGACACATTCCCAACTTGAAGAACAATAGAGGAGAATGAGAAGGATGAAGAGGGAGAAAAGAAAAAGAAGAGGAAATAGTGGAGAAGACACAAGGTGTAGAGGCAATAGCTAAAGAGTAGTAGCCAGAACAAAATGTCCAAGACACCTAATTTCCCACCAAGTCCTCCACATACAACACCTGTAGAAACAATAATTGTCAAGGATGTTTCTGACACCTTAGGTCAGAACATCAATCCATTGATTGTAGAGGATCTCAAAAATATCCTTCACCAAACAACATTGCAATCACAACTATGCACAAATCTTGTTTTGGTGAGTGTGGAAAAATTACAAAAGGCTATAGTAGAGATTACTAGGGAGAAGGTGAGCACACAAGAACCACCTTCACAACCTCCCATAGCTACAAAATATCAACCAAAAGAGCAAGCAACACAAGATACAACTGCTAAGGTTGATCATACAATCATAGCAACAACAACTACCAAGGAGCCAGCAAAGGAGCAGACAAGACAAGATGTTCCTACAACACAAAGTCAAGGTGCACCTCCTCAAATAATTATCATTGATCAAGGTAGAAGAGAAGAAGAGAAGGAAGAGGAGAAAACCCCTAAGGAAAGAAAACAAGAGGCAATATATACACTGGTGAACTTAGCTACCTCAGGGACTCCTACCAAATAGCCAAGCAATGATGCAATACCACTGCAAATTTTAGCAGCTAGCTCAAGCTCCACTAAGGTAGCAAGGGTACTTCACTATGGAGACCCTACACTTGATGAGGAAATAGTCATACCAAGTTATGACTCCAAGAAAATGAACCTAGTGCAAATAAATCAAGTGCAAGAGGCACTGGAGAGAAGGAAGAAATAGGAGATACTTAGAAATAAGTATAGAGAGAAGCAAGCACTCGTAGAAATCAAAAACATATTCCTTAATGCATTTAGCTTGCTAGTACCTAATGAAACCAAGCCCATCATGGAACAATTTTCCAACATAGTAGACTAGGTACAAAATCAATACCTTGATACAAATGTTAAGTTATTAGAGTGGTCAGGAGAGAAATTTCAAATGAAAGTCAATGAGAAGATATCTAGTGAGATAGCACTTTCACAAGTGGAATTGGCTAAGAAAGTTGAAAAAGTGAAAATAGTACTTGAGAATATATTCTCATTGTACTCCAAAATATTGTGACTCATCATTCTTCACACAAGAAACTAGCCAAAGAATACTAAGCTTGGAACACAATCTTAAGATTTCTAGCACACAGCTACCCAAAGATCTAGGTCAAAGTGAGAAGCATTTTGCAACTATGCTTCACATTACGAAGGAGTTAGCTGTATTGACAACACAAGATGCCAATGTCAAGGCAAAATTGATACAAATTCAATTTGCTATTACCCCACATCTGGAAGTACTACATAAGGAAATGGCCTATGTAGAAAGTGTTTTAAAGAAATATCCTAATCTTTTTACTTTTGAAGGCCTTATACATCTTGCAACAAAGACAACCATCCAACACAAATCACTAGAAATTTCCTTAGACAACTAGGATGCTTCTTTGAAGATGATAATGGAGGTAAATAAAACATTTTTGGCTAAATATTATATTCATTCTTAGGACCCTTTGACATAAGTATCAAAAAGGGGGAGATAATGCATAATGTAAATAAAAGGGGGAGATATTCATTATTGCATATAATGAGAATGGGGGAGATAATACGTTCTTTGATGGAAGTGGGAGAGATATTCAAATTTTGAGGAAGTAATAAGGAGATACAACCAAAAGGATGCAAAAACTACAAGAAGATGTGAAAGGGGGAGTAGAAACAAAGGGAGAAACAAGGAAAAAATAGGGTACACAAAAATAGAGGCAAAGAGTATCAGACACATCAGCATGAGACAAATTTAGCATAAGAGTCTTTGGTTACAGGAGTGGAATTTTGGTTATAGAATTGGCACATCAGGTCACCGGGAGTCACAAATTTTTAAGGTATACAAAATTTTTAAAAAGCTTTTGAAGTTTTGAACACATACTAAATAGAATGTGTAGTATACTCATAGAGATCATATTCATAATGCTTAGTTAAGTGTTTTTTCCACTCATGTCAAAGGGGGAGTTTGTTGGTCTTAGATTGGTTTTGACATTTGAGTGTCAACACATTTAACCAATTCTCAAGATGATGCCGAGTATAATACAAATGTTGAGCTACAGTGTGTGTCGATCTAGAGAATTCAATAGGTTCCAAGTGAACTTCAGGTGGCAAGTGAACTTTAGGTGCCAAGTGAAGTTCAAGTGCCAAGTGATAAGTGATGCCGAGTCACTATAGGTGTCGAGAAAAGTATAGATGCCGAGTGAAATAGAATTGCTATAGGAGCTGAGTGAGATATAATTCCTATATGTTTTGAGCATCAACAACTAGTAAGTGATGAGTAACACATAATCAACATATGAATTTTTGCCTTCACAAACTCAAATGTAAACTATTTTTGAGCCAACTCAGGATGAATCTCGAAGGATCTTGAAGATAAGATCGAATCTTTTGTATTACCTATGTAATCAGCATGCAACCAATAAGAAAAATGGAGAAGGCATGCAATCAATAGGAAAAGTGCAATAATTGAGCGGGAAATGAAGAATGAATATTGATCGTAGATTCATACCTAACCCTAAGTCTTTGAAGCCTTTAAAAGGAGGACGAAACCTCATTGTATGTGGGCATATGAGAAGTGTATGGGTGAATTATAGTAGAGTTTAGAGGGGTGTTTTAAAGACTTAGATAGAATAGAACAACATTACAAAATTCAATTGATCAAGAACAGAGTATCAGAATTTTGAGAAGAGACATATCAGATCAAGGAAGGATCAAAGTAGTCCGAGTAGAATGAGGATTTGGGATCAGCAATTGAGGATTGCAAGTCATCAAGTCAAGACTTTCTAATACTCTCTAGCAATTGTATTAAGATTGAAAATCCTATGATGATAGGTTGGTTTAATAGCCATGTTGTAAGCCTTTAGACAAGGTGCAAAATCCTTTAATAGGGTAACGTTCCAAGTGAACATTTGTAAATCCTTTAACTAGGTCACTTTTAACATGGTGTAAATTCTTTAAAAAGATAGGCCTTTCACAAAGCAAACCATTGGAAGTGGTCAAACTTTGTAACCTTAAACAGTTACACATTGTTGCAATGATACTTTGTGGGTGTCATCCCCACCCCAATTTTACCTTATCATTTTGGAGGGTTTCTAAGTTACCAAATTCTTGTGTTATCTATTTTCATGCATGCCTTTACTTTCATGTTTATTAGATGAATTAGATACATGTGAATGATATTAGTTAAAAGGTTTTGAAAAGGGTAAAGTTGGTTACTTCTAATTCACAACACCCCCCCCCCTCTCAGAAGTAAATCTTCCCACTTGTAAATTCCAAAACAAAAATATACAACCTTCTAATCCATGTGCCTATCACAATGATGGATCCTATTGGGTACTCAATATCCTCACTGTCAATGATTGTACCTATTAGTTTCTTTTTGGGCTCAATACATTGACATAGAAAGTAATCTATTCCTTCATCATTATTGTGATATGAAATAGTTTCATATACATGACTTTCATTATATAGAAGGATAAGTTAATGGAAAAATTGAAAGTAATCTATTTTAGCCAAATATTAAATTCATAACTTAGTACCTAGTTCAACTAGATTAGATACATGCTCAAAATCTATTGATGCTTCAACCTGGTTGAGTTGTATTATTCTAAGAAGATATGAATCAATTGGATGCAAAGGTCTACAAGACAATTGGTCAACCCATTATTTTGACTCACATTCATGCCATAAATAGTGCATACACAATGAGCAAAAGCATGCAAGCTTTCTAGTATGAATAGCTAGTGACACTACATTTGATCTTCGAAATGAATGCATCTCACTTGATCCTGTAAGTGTACAACAATCTTCCAAATTTTCAATGTTAGGTTCAGGTATCAACCAAAAATATCTAGAAACTATAGGATTACCTAT
Source organism: Cupressus sempervirens (assembly GCA_028749045.1). Classification (NCBI taxonomy): domain Eukaryota; kingdom Viridiplantae; phylum Streptophyta; class Pinopsida; order Cupressales; family Cupressaceae; genus Cupressus; species Cupressus sempervirens. The sequence continues at coordinate 1,008,075,444 of CM053785.1, read as the reverse complement.
ATTACCTGGTCCCATCATGGAATTGCACCATTGGACAATTGTTTTAGCATTTTCCAATATTGTGTCACCTTCGTACTTTAATTACTCTCTACTAAGGACTCTTTTCACACATGTTCCAACACCATCATGCTCTCCCTTTCAATGTCCCACCTCAATAAAATTCCAAAAATGTTGCACTCCACTTGTCACATGCATCCTACTCAACCAATAGAACATCCTTACATTCTTGAATTGTGTAGTGTAATTGTCTGACCATATAATGTGTTGAGTGTATCTATTGGTGTAAATAAGTATTTACTATTTATACTTACTTAAATTTACTTAAGTTAATGCATATTTAATTATTTATTTATTACTTTCCTAGGAGTATGCATACTCTTGTGAGTTGTCATGTTCACAACATAGGAATTTGCACTCTAATTATGCACATGCTATCTACACTTAGAGTTAGCATATTATTTGAGAACATGGTGTCTACAACATTCCAGACACCTCATCATGGTTATCCTCTTATTATTGAGGATATGTGCTTAGTTGTCATGCTTATCTCCTAGTACATTCTAGACACATTTTAGATGCATCTTGGAGGCCTTTATATATAGGCTCTCCTAGTGTGTATGTACATGCTTCTGATAATAGTAAGCATTCTCATATTGATCATACTCTTTGGTCTACTATGTGCTTGTGCTTGTGCCCCTTGATCTTAGGTGAATTTTTCCCTAAGAAAAATTCTTACATGGTATTAGAGCTTGGGGAGATTCTCATCACTAGCCATTTGAGACCATTGTTGCTTTAGCACCTTCAATCCAAATATCTAGAGAATTCATAGAAATTAGGAGCATCTAGAGCCAAAGCAGACCTCACCGCTACGTCTAGAGTGTTGATTCAGTGAATTGACTATAAATTTGCCTATGTTGGGCAATAGTCAAAATTGAGGCAAAATGTTTTTTGCAAACCAGCAACTCGAAGGCCTAATTTGCAAAATTGGTGTGATCATTTCAGATCTATACATTTAATTTTCAGATTTGCATTTTTTTCATCTATTTCTCTACAATTTTTTTTGGATTTGCATTATTTTTTCTGAAAAATTAGCCATCAGTCCTTTAGTAGAGATATTTTGTAGGTGAAGATTGAAGCCTCCTAGTCCAAATCAGATATTTGCATCACATTCAGAAGGTCAAAAAACCCCCAACTCAGATTTTGTTTCATCCAAATGGGACATCTGAGGAAAAATCTAGAGCCATTTGATTTTTGGAGGCATGGTGGCGATTCAGGAAAAATAATAATAGCAACAATTTTCAAATAGCAATATCTTCCTCATACAGACTCCTTTTTGCGAGCAATTTTTTAAATTTTGGGGTAGAATTTCATGATCTACACATTGGTGCAGGTGGTTTAAGATCTCTATTCCTAATTTTTCTACAAGTCACAAATCCTAATTTTTGCCAGTTCAAATGCTTGGTACAAGCTCATCTAGACTCCAAAACAGGTTCTATTTTTTTTGAAAGTGCATTTTTTTTGGTCTACTTTCCAAATCTACAGTTAGATTATAGTTTCTATGGATAGAAATACTACTTTCAAAATAGTCCCTAAATTGGCATGTGGCTATTGTGCTAAGTGTCAAATCATACATTAGGGTGGGTTGATTGATTATTTTTGTATTTTGGGGGGTGCATACATTCATTGATCTCATGGAGGCTTGTCACATATGTCAATCTAGTATAAGACCAAAGTTGACACTAAGGAACTATCAAAAATGGAGTGCTTTGATGCTTGATCATCTAAGAGAACATCAGGAAGTGATTCCTTCTCTTTGCTTGAAGTTACCACCTTCATTCAAATATCTTTCTAAACTTCTTAGCTTTATGTATAATAGTATGAGTAAGGAATCCTTTGCTCCTCTTCTTATGGCAAGTTTTCTTCATGATGTTTGGATGGCTCTTTGGGAAGCATATGGAGATCCTTGTGTTCCTCCATTTCTAGAGGACATTCTACATCCAGTCACTCCAGTTATGGTACCTTCAACTCTAGTTGAGATCTCACCTCTTGATTCTCCTATTGATTCTACTAATCCAGTTTCAGCCACAGATGCTTTAGATTTAGTGTAGCAAGACCCTTCATGTCTTCCTACTTTACCTTCATGTGATGACTTCCTTTCTGCCCGCCTATTCATGGAGTCTCATATTAAAGATGTGTGAGACACTATTGATGATATTTGTCTTCTCTTTGAGGTGAATACTTCATCTGTTGCCACAATGAAAGATTCATGTACTTCAGCACAACAGCTTACACTATGTCTTCTAGTTCTAGCCAAAGGTGATAACTTCTTGACTGACATTTGTTCATCAAGTCATACATAATAGATTTGGAGGACTTCTTTGATGATATTCAGCTTCTCTTTAATGAGGATGATTCTTCTATAGTTGTTGCGAGGGCCTACTTTGACCATCATGTCCATTCTCTATATGATCAATCTTTATAGGCTGATGTGATTGTGGATACTTATGTAAAATAGTTGTAGGAAATCTCTTTATCATTTGAGGATATTATTGGTTCTTTGAGACAAGTTCTACATCGATCCTTGCTCGATTTTCACATATTCTTTTCAGTAGTCTTGGAGGGAGCAACCATCGACATTGACACAGGGACAGTTGAACAGGTTTTAGAGATACCTTTCATCATCAAGATTCTTTCCACACATAAGGGAACCATCTCACCTATACCTTTGCCATTTTTTCTTCCAAAGGGGAGGAACATTATACAACGGTCATGGATCAACTTCTACATTGGAGCATTTCTCACTGATTGACACACTACCTTTAGGGGGGGAGGACTACCTTGTCTCCTTCTTCTCCTTTTTGGGGGGCAGGGGGGAGGACTTTTTCCTCTTCGAGGTTATGTCCTCCTCCTAATTCTCTATTGTATGTATATGGTAATAGGGGGGTCTTGATTACTCCATCCATCCATGCATTGTATTTGTTTTTCATCTCTCTTTTTGGGGGAAGGTTTTTCCCATGAGGTTTTCCCTCTTTCTCTACTTTATGAGAGATTGCATTTCATTATGTACATGGGTACCTAACATGGCCTAGTAGTCGGGACCCATTCTGCATTTCATCCTAGTTTTTGTAAGCTCAAGGGCATTCCCCCAAGTTGCACTTAAGGGTGAGTGTTGGTGTAAATAAGTATTTACTATTTATACTTACTTAACTTTATTTAGGTTAATGCATATTTTATTATTTATTTATTACTCACCTAGGAGTATGCATACTCTTGTGAGTTGTCATGTTGACAACATAGGAGTTTGCAATCTAGTTATGCACATGTTGTCTACACTTAGGAGTTAGAAAATTATTTGAGCACATGGTGTCTACAACATTCTAAACACCTCATCATGCTTATCCTCTTATTATGGAGGATATGTGCTTAGTTGTCATGCTTATCTTCTAGTACATTCTAGACACATTCTAGATGCATCTTAGAGGCCTTTATATATAGCCTCTCCTAGTTTGTATGTACATGCTTCTAATAATAGTAAGCATTCTCATATTGATCATACTCTTTGGTCTACTATGTGCTTGTGCTTGTGCTCCTTCATCTTGGGTGAATTTTTTTCAAAGTCAAATTCTTACAATATCTGTCATCTCTTTCCCTCAAATTGTCATAGAAAACTCTAAAATATCCTTCCACAAACATTGATGAATGAGTTTGATTGTTTCTGATATAGAAGTGATACTCTCTTAATACTTTTATGTCATCCTCTATGGTATCATGTGCATGAATAAATGCTATGTATACAAAAATTGACACTTGTATAGAGTTGCAATACATTAGTTGTACTTCATTTTGATGTTTTAGTGTATATTTTTTAGTAAAGTCAACAACTAACATAATCATACCCAAGAGAAAAGTGTCCTTACACAATTTGAATAACTCATCTAACATTCTAGCTCTATATGTATGACCTATATAGTCATAAACTATTTTCTCTTGAAACAATTTCATAAAATCAGCTACACATACATCACTTTTCACTAATTCACACCTCTTTAATTATTTTCCATCTTTAACACCATATATAACTGACTTGTACTTTCTAAGAGAAAGTAATGTCCTACCAAGTGCATTTGTGCTATCTAGATGTAGGCATCTATGAAACTTTCACAAACCAATACATTGATGGAAAAAACCTTTCAAACACATGATCTTATAATAAATGCACCCATCATCTCATTTACATAGTACACTTGCAATAATATCTCATTGACTTAGGAGGTAATTGTAGACCACATTCTTACAATATTTTGTTAGTATGCAAAGTACAACATACATAATGATAAAAACCATAATGCATAGAAAACTCAACATGAACCCTACAACAACACGTAGTGTGTGAATGATTTATCTTAACATAGAATGGTTTTTTCATCTCAAAAAATCTTTGGCTGATTTTAATTTGAAGAAACATTTCATAAAATTGTGTTTGAGTTGGATCCAAAAAAAAGTTTTTCATGTGGCTCATGGTTTGTTTTTCCAAATTGTCTTTTAACAACATCTTTTTGGTTTGGTGAAGCCCTTGTGATCTCACACCAAAAAATTTCTATTAATTTTCTTATTACTTCAATGATAACTCTATCCTTATGTGGAATTCTACCTTGGAATGACCAAAAAGAAGTCTTATTAGAATTCTCAATTTTCTCTTGACTCACTAAGGCTTTGAGTAATGGTTTTCTACTTATCCTTAATGATTTACTTGTTTTACTTACCATAAGAGATTTTCTATTTCCTTTCCCATTATGGTTGATGTGAGGACACCTCAACTTGTATTAGCATTTTTAGTACATTCTTTTAAACCAATGGATTGGTATGCATCAAAGAGATTTCTAACAATTCTTCTTTCACTACTATTTTCAAATGTTCTTAACCCCAAAATTCTCATTGTCTCTCTAAATTTCAGATTTTTAACCATTTCAAAAAAAAGTTGGCATATTCCATTTTGATTTAAATTTTCAAAATAGTTATTCCAAATCTTTTGAACAATTCTCCTACAATTTATTTCTAACATTTCATCATACATTGGCTTCAAAATATTTTCATCAATGTTAATTAGAAACTTTGGTTTTCTACAAATTATTTTAGGAGGTGTTGATGTACATGAATTCTCTATATTTTCATTACTTACATCATGTGCATTCATCATTTCAACTTGAGATGTCGCATTAGGGGCATCAGGTGACGTAAGTATATTTGTCATAATCATTTCAATTGGGTTATATTGAACATTTTTGTTTGTCAAATTAGGTGCATTTGTGACATCAATATCAATAGATATATTTCTATAACTTACATTAGATGAATTTGATGATGTACCTTCATGTAATCTCCTCATACACTCCCTTATTCTTTCCTTTGTTGCCTCTTGTTTTTCAATGGTTCCTCTCTTGTTCTTTTCCATGATTTTAGATGTAAATTAACCTACAAACAATAACATGAATAAAATAAATAATAGTATACAAAACTAAATAAATTTTCATGATTATTTTATGATCAATCATAAGATACTAACATAAAATGAGATGTTGGCACATGAAAAATATAAAAATTAGCATTTATAAGCACAAAAAACCTTACACTTTCATACCTGGTATAGAAATACATGTGAAACAATAGTAGAATTTGGTGGACTACACTAAAACAACATAATAATAGTTGACATGTTTTATTTTGAGTTTTCAATAAATTGATAGGGTTATTGAGTTATAACTATATTATCCATGTGGAAAAATAACCCAATCGGGTTTTGTATAACTCGATTGGGTTCTATATTACTAGTACACAAAGGCACATTGAAGGAGGGAGGGAATGATCAAGAGAATGTGAGAGAGAGGGTGAGGATAGGATAAAGAGATAGAAGGGGATATGAAGAGAGAGAGGGAATAAAAGAGAGGGGATGTTTGTGTGTGTGTGTGTGTGTGTGTGTGTGCGTGCGTGTGTGCATGCATGTGTATGAGAGAGAGAGAGAGAGAGAGAGAGAGAGAGAGAGAGAGAGAGAGAGAGAGAGAGAGGATGGAGAAAGGATTGGGGGATAGGAGAAAGAGAGAGAGGCAATAGGAGATATGAGAGTATGTTTGAGAGAGAGACAAAGAATGATTCGGTGATATGATAGAAATAGTGAGAGAGAGGGAGAGTGAGAGAGATATTAGGGGATATGATAGAAAGAGTGAGAGAGAGAGATGGAGAGAATGAGAGAGAGAAGGGGATAGGAGAAAGAGAGGGAGGGTATAGGACAAAGAGAGAATGTGTGTGTGTGTGTGTGTGAGAGAGAGAGAGAGAGAGAGAGAGAGAGAAGAATTAGACAATATGATAGAGAGAGAGAGAGTAGGGGATATGATAGAAAGAGTGAGAGAGAGGTGGAGAGAATGAGTGAGAGAGAAGGGGATAGGAGAAAGAGAGAGAGAGAGGGGGGGTGTGTGTGTGAGAGAGAGAGAGAGAGGGAGGGAGAGAGAGAGAGAGAGAGAGAGAGAGAGAGAGAGAGAGAGAGAGAGAGAGAGAGAGAGAGAGGTATAAGACAGAGAGAGAATGAGAGAGAGAGAGGATGGGATGGAGAGAAGAATTAGAGGATATAATAGAAAGAGTGAGAGAGACAAGGTGATAGGAGAAAGAGAGAGCAAGAAAGGAGAGAGAGGGATGAGAGAGAGATTATGGGAGGGGAACTTTAGATTAGAAACCCTTGTTTTATAAGTTTAGAGATTTGTATTTTGATTTGGGTAGTGTTTGGTAAAGAGATCAAAATTTGATATGCAAAATTTGATTGGTCATTCGTATTTTTCCTATCAGATATATTATGTAAATTATTTAAATATATATATTATGAAATTACCATAGTAAATAAATTTACCATGATAATTTTATATATTAAAATAATATTTTGAAATACCAAAAGAAAATATAGATTTGGTGATTTTAATGGGAAGGGGGCTTCTATTTTTTTATGTTTTTAATAAAACATATTTAAAAGAAAAAGAAAAAGAAATGAGAGAGGGCCTGTGAACTCCCCCACCCCTGCTACAAAAGCAACGGTAGTTGTAGAAGTGCACACTACCAAGGCAAAAGTTGTTACCTTTGGCAACCAAGCCGCTCAGTGACTTCCTACATTTGGGGTTATGCGATAAAAATTGTACTTTTGAATTTTTGATTTCATTTAATTTATTTTATAATTTATTAAAAATTATATTATTATATTATTATTAATTATTATTATGTTAATGTAATACTTATCATTGTTAATAAATTAATGTTTAGTTATATTACTTTGTTAAGAATTAAATAATTATTACTAGTAATAATTTAATTTGAGATTGTTATTTAAAAGAACTTTTCATTTAAAATTTTGAGAATGTTATTTTTGGAATAATCGTGGACTTGAAAACCTTAGCAAACATGAACTTGGATAAACAAAAACTAGAACTCTATGTTGAATCAAAATCTTATGTTTTCAAAACCAAACAAATTACAAACTAAATTGTTATGATGTATGTTTTCTTTTGTGTTGGGTTTCAAGTTGTACTTAGTACTTTGACCAATCAAGATGTTTACTAGAGGCTTGGGGGTCTTGTTCTATGATGATGTTATGATTATATTTTTGTCACGATCTTTTATACTCGACCATGGTGATGTATCACGTGTTTTCTATGATGAGTTTTTCTCAATGATTGTTAATGATTTCTAGTTGTTTGTATAGAACTGAGGTGATTATGGTGATTTTCTTGGTGTTACCTTTGAGTTTTGATGAAATGTCTTTTAATGCTTTCTAGTTGCTTGTATAGGACTGAGGTGATTATTGTGATTTTTTTAAGGTGGTTTCCAGTTGCCTGTAAAAGACTAAGGTGAATATTGTGTTTTACATATACGTGCTTTCTAGTTGCTTATAAAGGACTGAGGTGAAAATTGTGATTTTATGAGCTATACTTTTTATGAGCCTAGGGTAGGTAATCTAAGTGTATGTCAGGAAGTGCCTTACAATGGATGCTTGAGCCCTAAGTGGTTTCCTGGGTAACCCATTGTAAGTTGTTTTAATAAGTGATAACATGTAATGCCTAGCCAGGGAAGCCAAAAGAAATTAACCTAAAATTTCACTAAGTTTCCTAAACATTTTTTTTAAAGATAATAAACAACAAGAGATAACATAGTAGAACCAATAACTCACATATATACAACCATCATAAATATATTACATCTCTTAAGGTTCCCATGACATTGAATCACATATATAAGTATATTAATATTAAATCTAATACATAACCCAAAATCTACATCATGGAATAATCACAAGTATGATTCAAAATAATTATACAATTATATAAGATGCCACTTGGCATACCTAGAATGCACGATCATCTATTGTACAAGTCACAGGAAATGAAAAGCTCAAAGAATATACATCATCAATAAATACATCATCTCTAAAGATCTCTAATGATCAAGTATAGTACAAAAAATATAACCATCCAATAGAAATACAAGATCGAAAAGAAAGATATGACTACACCAGTACATCTAACAATGACATCCAACAATCAGATATCAATGGTAAAGAAAAATACACTACCACCTAACCTCATGGAACTTAAATGGCCCACTCCCACCATGCTAAGGAGATAATATCAAGTCCCAAATGGAAATCAAACCACAAGTCATAACCAACATCTAGGTCAAGGAAAACCTAATAGAAACAAGTATCATCTAATCCTAGAGGCAACAAAGAAACATAGGAAATCTACTATGTAAGTGGGAAGTATCATCGCATGAGCCAACTCTAAGGTTACCTTAGCAGACTCTTTGGACTTTGCCCCCTAGTGTCTCTATGTGGCTCCAGTATTCTTTCATAAAGACAAGGCATACTAACGAAGCAAGTTCATAACCAAGCATCCTCTCTACTCCCATCCTAGCCTGTACTAGCACTCGAAGCATGCACAAGAAAAATCATTGACTCTTATTAATTTAATTTATTTCCATTTAATGAAATGCTATCACTTATTAAAATAACTTACAATGGGTTACCCAAGTAGCTACTTAGGGCTCCAATGTCCATTTCAAGCCACTTCCCAATGTACACATATATTATCTACCCTAGGCTCATATGAGTATAACTCATAGAATCACATTTTTCACCTTAGTCCTTTACAAGTGACTCAAAAGATCCTATAGATAAAACACAGTATTCACCTTAGTCCTTTACAAGAAACTAGAAAGAACCTAAAGACAAATCATAACATTCACCTCAATCCTATACAAGAAACTAGAAAGCACCACAAGATAAATCACAATAATCACCTCAGTCCTATACAAGCAACTAGAAAGAACTAGAAGAAAATTGGTCAAAAGCTCAAAGGTTACAACAAGAAAGTCACAATTATCACCTTAGTTATATATAAGCAACTGGAAAGCACTAACAAACATTGATCAAAACTCATCATAGAAAACACACAACACATCACCATGGTCAGGTATAACTATCATATACATAACATCATCACACAAAACCCCTAAGCCTTTGGTAAACATCTTGATTGATCAAAGAACTAAGTCAAACTTGAATCCAACACCAATAAACCACACATCCATAAAATACAAGATGATGTAACTTTCATAACTCATTAGGTTTTGAAAACACAAAAGTTCAATTTTCACTAAAGGTTTTCAAGTTGTCATTTTCATATTTCAAGTATTACAATTTGATAGGGTTTTCGATTACAACCAGAGTTCATGTTTTCATTTATACAACTCTGAGATCTGCTAGGGTCTTCGAGTCCAAAAGAATCTCAAATCTTTAAAAAATCATTAAACATATTTTAAACATAAAACCCCAATTTTATAAAAATATATTATCATAAAAACATCCAATAATTTCTTCCAATTTTAAAAATTGATTTATATCACATGATTACTTAAACTATAAAATCCATCATCTAAAAACAATATTATTAGTATCAAATAATTATTATTAAATAATAATAATAATAATAACCATTTAATTATTAACAAATAATATTAAGTCGGTGGATATTGGTTCCTTGGGTTCTTAGAGGAAATTATCTGACATTCTTTCTGATAGAATTGTGATTCTCTCAGATTTTGAGGATCAACTAATTTGGAGTGCTTCTAAATTAGGGGATTATAAGGTAAATCTTGGGTATGAGTTGCAGAGGAGTAGGATTAGAGATGTTAAATGGTCATCCATTCTTTGTTGGGGGAAATGGCTTCTTCCAAAAGATAGATCTTTTCTTTGGATTGCCCTACATGGCAGGATTCTTATAGGTAGTTTTCTAAAGACTATTGGCATTGAGGGACCAAGTTAGTGTATATTGTGTAAAAAGGATAAGGAGATGGTGGATCATCTCCTACTTTGGTGTCCTTTTGTGAAATAGTGTTGGGATTGGTTATTGAGTTCATTCAAGTGGAATGCAATGAGGAATGGATTTTTTAGATATTTTTTGTTTTCTTGGCCAATAGATAGACATTTTTTCCAAAATGGGGAATTCTCTAGATAATAAGTCCATCTATGTTAGTATTCCATATTTGGAAAGAGATAAACCACATGATTTTTGAAGAGAGGGAATTGGGAGTTGAATATTTGAAAGAGAAGATTAAAGGTGCAATTGAGGAAATTGTTAGTAATAGGACCCAAGGGTTGAAGTATAAATTTCAATCTAAATGGGATTAGGATATCGAAGTTCTCTGGTCACTTAATTCTAGAGGGGATCATCTCATGAGAGATAAGAAAGTGGTTAAAAATTTGATCTCTTGAAAGCCTCCTCAAAAGGGGTGGTTGAAATTAAATTTTGACAGGGAAAGTAGAGGAAATGCGAGTAAAAGTGATATTGGCACTATCATCTAAAATGAAGAAGGGTGGTTGATTAGAGCTATAATAGAACCAATTGGAAACACTTCAAATAATGTGGTAGAGATCTCGGTGTTGGAAGCTAATCTCAAATGGCATGCTTTGAATAGAGTTTTAAACCTGATTATCAAGGGAGATTCAATGGTCATCATCAATGAGGTGTTGGATAGAAATTTTAAAGTATGTAGACTAGCTAAGTGGATTCTAAAAATCTCATATCATCTGAGATCAATTGGAGAAATTCAAATCCAACATGTTTATCGAGAAGGGAATAGGGTGACTGACATATTGGTGAATTTGGGGATTGAAGGCAAAGAAATGAAAATGTTTGAATTCAACAATCACATGTTGATGTCCTTGAAGGAGATCATTATAGAAGATTCGTGGGCTTTCATGATAAATGGTATATATAAATGTTAGAAGAAGTCACGACATCTACTAGAAGGATAGTCTCTCTTGAGCAATAGTCCTTTTTTAGACTTCGTTTGCTAGTTTTTAAGAATATAGCAGAGTTTGGGCAGCAAAGTTTGACAGGGCAATTTTTTTGAATCTTGTCCTACACACCCATGACAATTGGCCTTTTTTCTTTTTAATGAAGTGTGGCTTCCTTCATTTGCATTGGTTAGATGGCATTCTTGTGCATTAGATTTAAATGTATGTAGGAAGAAGGTATGGTACAGAGGATCAAATCATGAGGCTTTTTAAGCATGCTATTGATCAAGAGAGAGTAACTATTATAGAGCTGTTGGGTGTGGATTACTGGATGTGAGGTCATGTGCATGATGGGAAATTGATTTTTGATCTCTTTAATCCTATTATCCAAGTGTTTGGTCATCCGGTGTCTACAAATGGCATGATTTGTAAAATGGTGGCAGAAGAAATTTATATGTAGGTATTTATTGCCATGGATCTAATTGACACAAGATTATCGAGTGGAGGTATTCTGAGTTTATTCTGTATGGAAGTTGCAGGTAAGAAAACACTCATGAAAAAGGATTGGAAGCTATTCCAAACTTGCATGGTGAAGGAGTTTGACATGGGCAAGTTTGAATCTTTTTGTCAATCGAATGATAACCGTTTCCCAACAGACGTGTCAGCAAGAATGATATCTATTGGACAAGGGATAGGATATCTTTTTCATTAATGTAAGTGGTCATGTTTTTTTGTAGTTGGTTCTGTAATAGAGAGTGAGTTCCTTCATTTTATGTAATCCTTTTCTTAGTAATCTAAAGGGTACTATCCCATAGACAAAGATTACAAAAAAATTAAAAATTAAAAATTAATATTAAAAAATTATTAATAACATTGATATTGACAACATATTTAATAATAATAAAACTATATAAAAGAACCATTAAATTAAAAAAATCAAATTTAAAACTTACCCTAAATTCATGTTTTTTGAAGCCCGTAGGCTTTGTCATTGTGTACAACCCCACTAACACAACAGTAGGGTATTGCATCAGTAGTACTTGTTGTTGTAGTAGCAGGCCTGTCACACACAACCCTATTAAAGGGATCTGCCAGCATTGGAAGGAGGAGGGAGAGATGGGAGGTGGTGACCCACCACTTCTTTTTTTAATTATATTTTAAAATAATAAATCAAAACATAACAAAAGCCACCCCCCATGAAACTCAATTTTCTCAAATAGTAAAATTTTCCTAGTGTTAAGTTTAAACATTACCATACTAAAATTCAGTAATTAGTGTGGTAATTATTATATAAAAGATATTTCACTTATAGATCTGATAGGAGAATAACTTACTGTCAATCAAATTAATCAAATAAAACCTCATTTTTCTTTCTTTGCTAACCCTTCACAATTCCAAACAAACAAAATACAAAACCCTAAAATTTATCAAACAAGGGTTTCAATTCTTAAAACTATTCACAGATGTTTTCAAGAAATTAAGAACAATAATTATACAAACAAGGTTTTCAATCTGATTAAAATTCTGAATACAGATCCTCAACAAACATGAAGAAGACAAAGAATTCAAAAGAAGAAACTACTGCACAAAACCCACAAGATCCTACCTAGAATTGATGCTAAACAACTGAATGTACAGAATCTCGTAAGAAATTTTCTTTTCTTTTGAAACATTCTTCTTGGAAATTGGCTCCTCCAAACCTGTGTGTGCAGAAATGAGCTCTAATTTCTTAATAAAAAGCTTTCTCCAATTTAGGGCTTTGGTTTCAATAATGTGAAACCTTTTCCTTAATTATTTGTATTATTTTAATTTCATGTGCAAACTTTTGCAATTTAATTAAAATAATCTTTATTAAATCAATTCCTCTCTCTTTTATTAAATCGTGAGATGTTTTTAATAATATATATTTATTAATTTAACTAATAATAATATTTAGAGATTATTATAAAAAGAAAACTTCTAAATATATTATTATTTAATTAAATAAATATGATTATGCCAAAATAGAACTTTAATTAAATCTTTTAAATTTAATTCCTTTATTTAATTAATTTCTTAATTTATTAAATATAATGAAATATTGAATTTTCTTTATCAAATATTCATTAAATTATCTTTTAATTTGATTTAATTATAGCTTAAAATCACCACTCACCCATAAGACTAAATACAAAAATCCATTATAAACTACAAAATACTAGATAAAACTGAAGGGTCAAAATCATGAATTCACATCACTTGACAAATTTAGAAGGGTAAATAACTCTAATACTTGTCCTGATTTCTAGGACAATTAGCTTAGTGTTACGAATTGGACTCAATAATTATCTCCCCTCTTTTACTATTGAGATGTTGCGATAGGGCACACTTATCCTCGCAATTCAGGGAAGTCAATGCTCGGTACCTCTAATCTGCATAAAATCTGAGCATGTACATACACATATAATCTAAACTAAATAGAGAATGGCATGGAGTGGTGCATCATGTAGATGTCAACTAGTAGGTGACTAAAACTCCTTCCCTCAACCACATCAGAAACGTCAAACATAAAATAAAATATATAAGTGCACCATACACATACAAGTATGGGGTAAGTAACCATAGAACTGCATATAAATCATTCATCTATTTAACTGTAGATGCTTAAAATCATCCCTAAACACTATATGAATTAATTTTAATATTGTCTGTGACATTGTAATTAATTATTAATTAATTAATTATATTGGTCACATTCCTCTACTTATTTAATTAAATTATTTTAATTAAATGAGTTCATTCTCTTAAGTATTTAAATCTAATTTAAATACTTCTAGCCTTAATGTGTTAAATTAATTTAACACATGATCCTCCATGTTTCTCCATTTTTAAATAAATTTTATTTATTTAAATTCTCACATCCTATTAATTCTTCTAAACCTATGATTAAATTAAATTTCATTTAATTTAATCTTAAGCCTAACCTAGAGCCTAGCCTATAGCCATCATTGTCATCCTCTTAAGCCTACTTCTTATCTAATCCCACTTAATCATTCCTAATCATCTCCCTAATCCCCCTCATTAGCCTAAGAGTGTGCTCACACATGTGTGAGATGGCATGCCTACACACTCTTGTCTCCCACTCTTCTTCTCAAGTGTGAGAAAACTTTGAATTCTTGACCATTTGTATGGCTTGCATGTCACCTTATGTGGCATCTACATGGATGCCACCTCACCAAGCCCTCCCTAAAGCCTATAAATAGAAGGCTTGTCTCAAGCATTTGCATCTCCCATTATAGCATTGTTACCGTGCCATTTTGAGTTTTGAGTTCTTATGCTAAGAGTTTGCATTATAGTTTAATTTTCATAGAGATTTCTAGGATCATACTAACAATTTGGTAGCTGATTTAGTTTGCTTCATGCATTGTTAATCTAGTTTCTTCATGTATTAGCATCTCCATTTCATTTACATCTTAGTGTAGCTTGCACATCTCATTAGTTTCTTAGTTGCATTCCATAGTTTCATCCTTGAATGCCTTCAAGTATGGCTTTCTCCATAGCCATTTCTTGAGGTGTTCTTCATTTAATCTAGCCTAGGTTCACATTTTATTTTCATTCACACTTGCACATCCACTCAAGAGATTCACTCCATTTTTGTGTTTGGGAGAGCACACCAAACATACCCCCCATCTTAACACACCAACAAGGCCTCTTATTGGTGCCCTTGTTGAACTGTAGAGGTGGCTAGAAGATTGAGTTTGTTAGCTACTTAGAGTTGCAAAACCCAAGCAAGCATTAGTTAGTGTTTGTTCCTTTTATTTTGATGAATCTTTGATACAATTTTAAGGTTTTTAGCTAATGTTTGTTTGTTAACCCATGCTCCTAACAGGTCACATTTTCTAGCACACATTTTGGCATGCCTGGTGGGACCTACATCCCTAGTTTTATTTTAAAAATTCACAAACAACCTTGGTTCAGTGGTAAAATATCGCATTGTTGTCTCCACAGGCCGCATCATCATCTGTGATTATCATCTGCATAGACTAGCGTCTCCACTCTTTAGCATCTCCACCATAGTTCAAAACCATACTTTCATTTTTGCTTAAACCATTCTACCATCTATGTTTCTAATATGTCATCTCCAAAGTTTAATCTGTTGTCTGTGAACCTAGTTCTGTCATTTGCAAAGTTTAGTCTGTTGTCTGTGAGGGATATTTTTTCGTCTACGAATTCATTCTATCGTCTGCATTGTGTGTGCCTCTAAGTTTTTCATCTTTGACTTTTAGCATCCCTACTTTTCACATTGTTTTTTGCACTTCATAGCATTTAGTCTTCTTAAAAGTTGTACAAAGTGTCTTTTGTCATCTTCGAGTCTATCGTCTACGTATTCTAGCTTCTGCATGTTTCTTCATCTTTGTACACAAGTGTCTGCACTTGTATTTTGGTGTCTCTATGTTTTAATAGAATTGTACAATTTTTAACAATAATTTTCACTAACTAGTTCACTTGTAGGTTTTTATTGACCCTAACGATGTACCTAGTGATGTCAGGACATTCCTTGCAGACCCCTACAATGTGGAAACAATGGAAAAATCCATTAGGGCAAACAAAACTAAGATATTCCTAAATTTGGTCAAGGATGGTGTTAATGTTCCCCCAAGATTTGATGAGAACACTTTGTTTAGACAAATTTAAAAAGGTGGTGCACCCCTGTTGCCCACTTCAAATATAGCTCCCACTTCTAGCAAAGGGAAAGAAACCATGGTAACAAGTAGTGCTATGACTACATCTAGCACTTCAACACAACCTACATTTCAATTGAGTGTAGAACATATTCAACAAATCATTAGTGCCATGCCCAATGTCACCACACATGCTAATATTCCACAATCTACCTTGACAATCTCAACTATGGGATGCTTAGGCATTGGACAAGTGCCTACTCAACCAATGGCAATTCCGACACAACATATGCACTCCTCTTATTTACAAGTGCCAACCACTATGGTAAAGACATCTGTGCCAATTCCAATAACTGCATATCAATACATTGGCCAAAGTGGAGTACCTCCACCACCTCACACTACATTTGGGGCTCCCTACAATTTAGGAAGTGGATTTGTGAACACCCAACAATCACAAGTGCAACTTAATCAAGATTTGGCTCAACAACTCCAAGAATTGCGAAGTTTGGTCCTTAACATGAACAACAAAGGGGTGAAGGATGTCTCTTTTGAAGAAATTTTTCCTTTTCCATTTGATAAATCCATTAATATGGTGCCATTTCCACCTAGTTTTGAAATTCCTAAATTTGACAAGTATACGGGAGAGACATGCCCTATCACCCATCTCAAGGAATTTTCCATTTTGTGCCAAGAAGTAGCCTACAATAATGACTATCTTAAGAGGCTCTTTGCATGAAGTCTTGGAGGCCTCACACTTGAGTGGTTAATGAATTTACCTAAGGGCTCCTTTACTTCTTTCAATGATTTGAAAAGCAAGTTTATAGCACAATACTCTTACAACATTGAACATCATGCCTCATTGAGTGACTTGTGCAACAAAAAACAACAAAATGGAGAAACTTTTGCCAACTTCCTACAAAGGTGAAGACATCTTGCTAATCGTATGCCATTTAAAATTGAAGATTCCCATCTTGTGGATATATTTATCAAGAACTTGATACCCCAAATATCTTTCCACATGAAAATGGCTAGCCCCGAAGACTTTTCCTCTTTAGTCAAAAAGGGCAAGAATATTGAAAATGGACTTTTGGAAAAAGGTACCATTAAACATTATAGTTCATCATCCTCCAATAATGAGTCAAACAACAATAGCAAACCCAAATTCTGGTCCAAGAATAAGGGTGTTACACATGATGGTGTTACTGATGTCAAAAATCTTCAAGGAGGGAACAACAACAACTACCGCAATCGAAACTACAACCATTCGAATCATGACAATCAAGGCAATCAATAATCTCGTAGTCAAACACAATTCTTTCCATGCAACAACAACTACAATCTTGACTATGATCAAAATAAAAAGTTCACTAACTTTCGTGAACCTTTGGAGACCATCTTTCAAAAATTAGTGGATCACAACTTGATGGTATTTCCTAACACACGTCCTTTTGATGAAAATCAACCAAAGTCAAAGTGGTATAGGGAAAACAAATATTGTAAATACCACTGTATCAAGGGACATGACACCAAAAAATGTATCAAGCTCAAAGTTTTCATCCAAAATCTTGTTGATGATGGGAAAATTGAAGTAGAAGGAGGTCCAACCTCTAAAAATGCTAAATTGGAGATATGTCAAAAACCATTTCTTGATCACAACAATGATAATAATAATACCAACAATGCAAATCAAGCTTCCACGTCAAATGCATTACCTTATGATTATTCTACTAACCACATATCAGGATTTGACTCCTTGTGTGGTAAGATAGAAACCAACGATATATGTGGATTTGACTCCTTGTGTGGTCACATTGAAGAGGTAGAAACTCATGTGAATACCCTTGTCTTACAAGCAGCTGATTGTGATGCCACCACTCAACAAGGAGGACTCACTTTGCAAGCTGCCACTCCCAATAATACTAATCCTTCAGTGCCACATGCACCTATTGTACCATCCACCTCACAAAGGCCCGCTTCTTGCTATGATGTGTTGTCCCAGGTAGCTAAGACTCCTACACAAATATCTATTCTTGAGCTTCTAACCACATCACCCATCCATAAAGAGATATTGGAGAAGGCTCTTTTAGAGTCTCGTGTTCCTAAAAATGTTAATGCTTCCTAATTCACCACTATGATTGGAAACCTTGCTGCCCAACAACACCTTGTCTTCAAAGATAAAGATTTCCATACTCCTGATCCCCACCATAATTTTTCACTCCACATTGAATTCCTTATACAATGACATAAGATTAAAAGAGTCCTTATAGACAATGGATCCAGTTTGAACCTTTGTACATTGAAAATGATTCATTTCTTTGAACTTCCAGAAGACCTCCTAGATGTTAATAAAAGGATCACAATAAAAGCATATGATGAAAGGGAAAGAGAATCAAAAGGATTCATCATGTTGCCTCTAAAAGTTGGACCAGCCATCATAAATACTGAATGCCATGTCCTAGACTTGGATTTTCCATATAACATCTTGCTTGGTAGACCGTCGATACATACACTAAAGGCGATCCCATCTACCTATCATCAGTGCTTGAAATTCCCCCACCAAAGAAGAGAGATCACAATCCCAGGGGATCCCACTCCTTTTGAATTTTGTAAAAGATTGGAAGGTGCACCAATAAATTTTTGTCCAATAAGTGAGTTTTCCAAAGTTGTACCTAAATCTCTCACCATAACAAAACCACCTTCCACAATAGTACTAGAATTAGCTAATGAGGATTCAAATCCCCACAAGGGGAAAGAGAAGGTTGAAGATACTAAAATTAACACCGCAGGGAAGAAGGTCACTTTTGCTAATTTAGGAATGGGAGAGTATAAGTTTGAAAATGCCATGTGTGTTGGACAATTACCACTCTCCCCTCATTCCTTTGGAAAACCTTCTCAATTATCACCTTCTACTAATAAGGAAACCATGCAAGTTAGCAAGACAACATTTGAGCATTGGGGTTCACTTAGTGATGAGCACATGGAAGATAATATCCTAGATTGGCTATATTATGATGTAAAAGATGAACCTATGGAGTTTCCTAAGGATAAATATGTTAAGGAACCTCCAATTATTGAAAAAATGGGATATCATGGTACCGGCCTTGGACTGAAAGAAGATGGAATTAGACAACCATTAAAAGCTAATAGCTATCCTAAAGGACATGGATTGGGCTCCATTAAACCTAAGGTATTCTTTGCTGACAACTATTGTACGATTGAACCTAATTCTAAGGTTGAAGAGGATGAATTCTTTGAAGTATCTCTCCAATATATTGAAGATGACCTAGATAACTATGTCCACGCCATTACCATAGATAACCTTTCATCCATTAACCTACCTCTCACCAATCCCAACATGATAGACTAGGACCTTCAAGATACACCACCAACTCTTGACATTTGTAAGACTGATGAAGTAGTGATGGCACTCTTTGGCCTTAAGAGTCTCCGAGATTATGAACATGAGATCTAATACAATGGGGAAGCCTACTTTGGTAGCCAAGTCAACTCTCTTAGTCACAAAAATGAAAAAGAAAGTAAAAATGGAAAAACAAGAGGAACATCCTCTAGTGAAAACTCCTCTGGGGCACTTTTGGATGAAGAAAAAGATAAAATAAAGGACGCATCTTTTGGTGAAAACCTCTTAGAGGTTCCAGAAGAGGGAGAGCTTGAGTTTCCATTTAGATCTTTGCCACCAGAAAAGTCACCTATTTTGAATGAAGACACAATTCCAGTCAATTTGGGAACAGAGGATAATCCACGAATCACCTACATTGCTACTACCTTAAGTCTTGAGGAACAAAAAGCCATGACTGAATTTTTGAAAAAGGGAAAAAATAATTTTGCATGGACATACAAAGACATGCCTAACTTAGACATAGATTTGGTTGTGCATCATTTGACAGTTGATCCCAAGATTAAACCAGTGAAGCAAAAATTGCACAAAATGCACCCTTAGGTAGCACTCCTAGTCAAAGTAGAGTTGCAAAAAATGTTAGAGGCAAAGTTCATCCGTCCTATTGACTATCCTGAGGGGGTCTCCAACATTGTTCCTATAGGGAAAGCATTTAGGGGCATCTATGTTTGTTTAGATTTTCGAGATTTAAATCTCGCATGTCCTGAGGATGATTTTCCACTTCCTAACATAGACATCATAGTGGATTTGACTGTTGGACATGAGATGTTATCTTTGATGGATGGATTTTTCAGTTATAACCAAATTAGAATTGAAGAAGAGGATCAACATAAAATGAAATTTACCACCCCATGGGGAACCTTTTGTTATCAAGTCATGCCTTTTGGCTTGAAAAATGCCAGCACCACCTATCAATGCACAATGACTACCATATTTCATGATCTTCTACATGTCATAATGGAGGACTATGTTGATGATATCCTAGGAAAATCCAAGACAAGAGAATCTCACATTGATGTCCTTACCACTATTTTTGATAGGTTGGAGAAATACAAAGTGCATCTTAATCCTAAGAAGTGTGTATTTGGGGTCAAATCAGGCAAATTGTTAGGCTACATTGTGTCAAGAAGAGGTATTGAGGTAGATACAACAAAAGTGAAGGTCATCATGGATATGCCTCCACCTACCACATTGAAACAACTCCATAGTTTTCAAGGAAAGTTACAATCTATTAGGAGATTTCTGTCACAACTAGCAAATAAAGTTCGTCCACTTCAGTATTTTCTTTGCAAGGGAAACAAATTTCAATGGGATTGTCTATGCCAAAAAGAATTTGAATAAATTAAGACATATTTGGCTAATCCCCCAGTTTTAGTACCTCCAGTTGTAGGATGACCATTGATTCTATACATTTCAGCCACTTCAGTTGCCTTAGGAGCACTTTTGGCACAATTAGATGATAAGGGGAATGAGCAAGTCATATATTACCTCAGTCAAACACTAGCTGGCTATGAGTTAAACTACACTGCTATTGAAAGAGAATGTTTGGCTGTAGTATTTTGTATGCAAAAACTATGTCATTATATGCTTAATCATACTACATATCTCATTGCCAAGATAGATCCACTCAAATATTTATTATCAAAAGCCACCCTCACTGGTCAAGCAGCAAAATGAGTCTTAATTTTAAGTGAATTCGACATTGTTTATAAGGATTGTAAGCCCATTAAAGGAAAATTAATTACAGATCAGCTTGCTAAAGCTCCTCTTCAAGGTGACCATCCCATTGTAGCCGACTTTCCAGATGACACAATTATGACCCTAGCCCCTACTACACCAGGAAATTATTTTTTGATGGATCTTTTACACAAAAGGGATCGGGGGTAGGAATTTTTTTTGTGACACCACAAGGGGATCTCATTCCTAAGTCTTATAAAATCTCATTCCCTTGCACAAAAAACATAGCTGAGTATGAAGGTTTAGTCATAGGACTACATCAAGCTATCAGATGGAATATCAAAAACCTTCTTATCTTTGGAGACTCACAATTGGTCATTAAACAAGTCACAGATGAATACCACACCAAAGATGAGAAATTATTGTCCTATCGCAAAATAGTTGATGATCTTAAGTAGCATTTTACAGAGATTTTTTTTCAACAGATTCCAAGGGCTAATAATAAAGCAGCAGATGCCATGGCTACTATTGCCTCTATGATTGCCATGCCAGAATATAGTCCTAAATGTGAGTTTCTCATTGAGAATATTTTTACTCCTACTTATGAGAAAACTGATTCAGAGTTGGTGAGTGAGATTTTTGCTCTTTAGTATCCATGGTAGGCCGACATCTTTGCCTATTTACATCACAAAACCATTCCCATAGCCCTCACCCCAAATCAAAACAAAACCTTCATCCGTCAAATCGCTTGATATACCATCCTAGGGGACACACTTTTTCAAAAATACTTTGATGGAACCCTCCTCCGATGTCTCAGTTTAGATGAAGCTGAATGGCATTAAAAGAGGTTCACCAAGGGATTTGTGTTGTCCACTCTAGCAGCCTTACGTTGGCAAAAAATCTTCTTAGGATAGGTTACTATTGGCCCACTATGGAAGCAGAAGCATATCAGTTTGTGAAAAGATGTGTTCCATGTCAGTAACATGGTGATTTGATACACGCTCCTGCCCAAGACCTTCAGCCCACCATCACTCCATGGCCCTTTTCTCATTAGGGATTCGATCTTGTTGATCAAGTATACCCAAATTTCTCAAATGGCCACAAGTACATTATTGCTGCTACTGAGTACTTCACAAAGTGGGTCGAGACTATTCCATTAACCTACATCACTAGAAAATAGATTTCAAAGTTCATCTTGAACTACATTATTTGTTGTTTCAGTATATCTAAAGATGTCATGACTAATAATGGAACCCCTTTCAAAAATCAAGAGGTTACCACACTATTTAGGAAATTTAGAATCACCTAGAATTTATCCACCAGATACTACCCCCAAGGCAATGGCCAAGTTGAAGCTACTAATAAAACCATCTTGAAAATCCTAAAGAAAACTGTTGATGCAGCTGTCCATGATTGGCACATCCAAATTGCTCCTGTACTTTGGGCCTACCATGCCTCCATCCACACCCCCATAGGAGCCACCCCATTTTCCCTTGTTTATGGTTCTGAAGCCATCTTGCCCATCGAAATTGAGCTCCCTTCCCTCAGAATCTCTCTCAAGAATTTGATATTCGAAGAAGAATACTGAGTTGCTTGCTTGTAAGAGCTATCACTCCTCGATGAGAGATGACTCAATGCCCTAAACCACCTCCCTGTGTATCAAAATTGCCTTCAGTTTCAGTATCATAAGAAAGTCAAGCCACGGGAATTTGAATTGGGTGACTTATTCTTGCAGCATAATATGAAGAACCTCTAGAACTGTGAAAAGAAAGGAAAATTTGAGGCAAATTGGCTAGGTCCATTCATTATTACAGCCAAATATGGTTTTGGGGCATATCAGATTGCTACTCCAGAGGGAGATCCACTCCTTGAGCCTGTAAATATCCAGCATCTCAAGCGGTTCTATGTTTGAGCCTTTGTAGTTCCTATATAGTGTGTATAGTCCTGCAAAAAATCCAAAAAAATTCAAAAATCCAAAAATCCAAAAAAAATCATAAAATGTTCTTGAAAAAAGCCCTCAAAAGTAGAAAAATGTTCCTGAAAAAGGTATGGTTTGATCATTGTCTATAATGCTCATTTCACTTCACTCCATTCCACTATTCCACTTCCCTTGTGCAAAGTCTTATCTAACCTTTTGCATTTCATGCATCCAATAAAAGACCTCTTGTCTGTGAGGCTTCACTTCACTTCCCTCTTTTGAAAGACCTCTAGTCTATGAGGCATTTTTTCGTTGAGTGATTGTCAATTCCATTACACTGAGTTTTTTCACAACAGTGACCACACTTGGACTTACACAAAATCACCATTTGAGACTTAATGATTCAAGAACTTGTTCACTTCATAGCCCTTTCCGGAAATGCACAATTTTATGATCATTTGACATTTCAACTTGTCACACTTTTATAGGATGAATCCTCCCTATAGGCAATATTGTGACATTCACTTCTAGACCTAAGGTTCTTGGCAAGAACTGTGGACTAAATTACTACTTGGTCATAAGGTCTCTTTTTGGTTGATTTTATTTTTTGTGTGTTAGTGAAATCTTTTTATGGTGCACATTGATCTTCCATATTTTGGTCGTACCAGAATGGCTCTCATTGAGTACATAGATTTTTGTGGTATGATCTATTTTTGAGACTTTATTTGATATGTGTTAGTTTCAAGTTATGTTAATGCATTGCGTAATGGGGGCAACGAGTTAGCACACATCCCACCAAAGATCCCTAAAAGATTTTGGGTGTTCCCAGACCTCTCTATTGCGTTAATGACATTTGATCCATCATAACTATGCAAACTACACCTATCATCCTAAAGTCTCTATGATTTTGTATGTCTAGTCCATGCAAAAGAGTCATGTCATTTATGCTTCTATAGCATATAATGCATAAACTCATTTGCAAAATTAACTTAAGGTGTGCTCTCCATATAAGCACAATGAAATCTCTTGATATCATGTAGTTAGGATGCATGTAGTATAGGGTTTCATTCGAGTCGTTCTTGAGACAAGGTTCTATTTATTTCCCCCCTCCTATGCTACGCTATTGGATTTCTATGAGTGACAGTTTTGATAGATATTCATTCATTAGTTCATTTCCATTAGATTGCATTAGCTTCTGATTATTGCATTCATTCAGTTTCCATTGCATTAGTGTTCATTTGATTCATCTCGTTTAGTGTTTATTAGGCATTTTTTTGGTTCATTTTATTAAATTGCATTAGATCATTCCATTAGTTGCATTCATCACATCTAGGGGCATATACATCATAATCACATACCACATCTATATATAGTGCATCCATGTAAAATAAAACAATGCATACATCTCATAATCGCCCACAAATCTACATCACACA
The DNA here is from genome assembly GCA_028749045.1 of Cupressus sempervirens. Lineage (NCBI taxonomy): Eukaryota > Viridiplantae > Streptophyta > Pinopsida > Cupressales > Cupressaceae > Cupressus > Cupressus sempervirens. Next base: position 1,008,051,005 of record CM053785.1, on the reverse strand, counting down.
CATGTTAGGCATCATGTACATATGCATACATCATAAGAAACATCACATAGCATCACATCATACATCACAAGCATCAGCATCCACAGCATAAACATCATATGCATCACATAAATCCATTCACATATAGAGTCATCGAATCATGTCATGTATATATCTCAAAAAATAGTGTCTGTACAATCCATATACAAATCATGTAGAATCATATAGTACAAATGCATCATCAAAAACTCACTGCATCTGCACATATCTGTCAAAATTTTTTTTTTATCACTATATAGCATCAAGCTGCTAGCTGTGAGGGCCCAGCCCCCCCTGCATCCCCCCCTCGAGGAGGTCTTTGCTATCCTACAGACTGTTTTGATCTTGCTCTGCCACCTAATATCCATGAGCTAGCTCCCCTCTCAAAATTTGATTGTCACCAATCAGGAGGCACGACTTCAATATAAAGTGAACTATAATAGGCTGCCTCTCGTATGGCCCATGTCTTTGCTTAGCTAGCTATAAGGGTCTCCTGCATCACTGAGACAGCTACCCCAAGTTGGACCATCTATATGGCTATGTCCCTATGCCTGCGGTATCGGTCCAACAATGCCTGATGGGTGGCCTGCTCGGCCTATAGCGTGGCTACCTGTGCTCGAAGCCTCTCCAACTCTGTCTGCTCCTCTGCCCTTGTGTGGGTGCCCATCCCTACAAACTCCCTTGCATCCACCCATGCCTGTAGGGCTGCTAAGGCCTCCTGTGCACTATCCCCCCTAGCCCTCTACACCTGTAGCTCTGCCTGTATGGCCCCCATGGCCTGCTCTAAGATGTTTACTCATGCTTGTTGCTCCTGTGCTATCCCTTGTAGGCGGGGTACCTCTGTCTGCAAGCTATCCTACTCAGCCCTGACCATATCTAGGTCCTCTCCCTATACCTGTCCCTATGGAGGTGCCTATTGCGATGCCTGTGTTGGTGCCTGGGGTTGTTCCTGTACCTATGCATGGGGTGCTATTTGTGGTAGCCCCTATATTGGTGCTGGCCCTGGCCCTCTCCTCGCTCGAACTCTACACCCATGTGGTCGCTCTTGTGCCCCCTATGCCAATGTGGCATCATAGCTGCCTACCCACCATCCCCTACTCCATCCCCCTCCCCCAGTGCATGCTCTATTGGTGGAGGTGCCCCTGGCACTGTAAGCCTGACCCATTGGTGGGCTACCCACCACTGTGCATACGTCAATGTCATACCTGTGTCTCCCCTATCCTAACCATGCACCCATGGCACTACTACCATCCCCAACCAAGAAGCTCGACCTAATCGTACGGTGGTCTCGTGTCCCCATAGTAGGCCATACTCTCATGACATAGCAGGATATAAGAATCTGTCTTGTATTGTGTCTTGTATCCTCCCAAACTGTTGTCATACTCGAGAGGGCATGTAGCGCATGATCACATGCATGGATTAGCCAATAATCCAGTAGTCAATCTGTGTGTATGGGAGGTACATCTGATCCTCTGTGTCATCCTTGCCACCCACTGCCAGTGTCTGCCCCCACCGCTCTATCTTGTCATAGGGAGCCCACTCGAACATGATGATCTCATCAATGTATCGGTGCCAGAACCCCACAGACTCCGTCGATATATACTAGATGGGAAGTTGATATCTACAAGCGAATGGCTCTCCAGGCTGCCTAGTCTCTCGCCAAGTGAAAGGCTATGTGACTCCAATATGCTCCCATGACTAGACCATCAGTAGCATCAGTCCTTGTCCCATAGTGTGCTGGGTCCGATATGCACACATGTGCAAATCATGATATAGCTCAGCTAGGATCGTTTATCCCTAGCAGTAGACTACTCCCTCCTCCTATAGCAGAGTGCTTAGCACTCATGCCCAACTAATCGGCCACCCGTGTCCTGCATGATCTGGTAGCATTCACCATATCAGTGAGGCTAGGTATACTGCCAGCCTTAGTAGCCTCTACTCTAGTTCACCCCTCCATGACAACCATGATCTCTAGACAGGTAGTCACTATCACCATTTGCCAAAGCACTCCCTCAAGAACGGATTAGAACCCTCTAGTACATACTCTGGGTATGCGCCTCTGATCGGTACTTGCAGGATCCACCACACATCTAGCAGTGTGACTGTAGCCTCCCCCATCAACAGATGGAAGCTCCTTGTAGGCGTATGCCATTGCTCTATGAGATTCAATGACTATGATGAATGTGCCCTCAGATTTGACCACTCGTGTACATGCTCTAGGCCGCATAGTCATACATGTCCCCAATCTATGTCTGTAAGCCTCTCTTGTATCACCATGGTTAGAGGATAGTGCTCCCTTGACCTAAACACCACTGTGTCCTCCTGCAGCATAGACATGCAGAGTATCAGTTTTGCTAACCTATGATGTCCCTAGAATGGGGCATCTTCCCTCCTCTCCTTTTGGTCTAACACAATTGGCACACCTGCTAATTGGCGCAGACACCAATATGTGTAGATGTTGATTAGTGCAGATGCCAATCAACGGAAATGCTAATCGGCAAAGATGCCAATACACGTAGACAATAGTCTTCTATCATCTATGGAGATGACGAAATGTTCTTCATCATCTCCATTACCCCTAGTCATCTGTACAAATGACATGGTGAACCCTATCATCTCTGCATTATCTTTCCCCCTTTTGGCATCTACACAGATGACAGGATCAATCCTGTCATCTCTGTGGATGCCAAGATCCCCATTTTTTCATTTGCACAAATGAAAAGGTGGAGATTGTCGTCTCCACCTAGACCCCTTTTTTAGTGCAGTTATGGCATAATAAATGCACCTAGCCTAGCATAGTCTACCAAAACATGAAGAGGATCAAATGACTTACTAGTGGGCCCATCTCGGCTACTCACTAGTACTCCCGAACGTGCTCACCAAGCTACAAACAATTAATTGGGTCCATGTCTGCTCTGGATACTCTACTCACACTATGACAATGACCTTCTTTGGGTGCAATGGAGGCTTATATAGGCCCCTCGCGGACCCTGTTTGAGCCCATGTCTTCCCTGAGCTATGTCTGTTCCCTGTTTTCCCGCAAGTCATGCAAATGTTGTCATTTATTCTCATTTTCTATCCTTTTCCTTCTTTCTCAAGACATTTTCGCAAAAATTGCTCAAATTTTATTTTTTGTGCAATTTTCACGAGGGGGCACCGTCCTCCTCTCTGTCGTCACCATAGGACTCCCACCTTCTCTAGGGCAACCTATATTTTTTTTTCTTTGATATGATGTCATTCTAACATCACATCAAAGAGGGGCAAAATGTAGATGCTTAAAATCATCCCTAAACATTATATTGATTAATTTTAATATTGCCCATGACATTGTAATTAATTATTAATTAATTAATTATATTAGTCACATTCCTCTACTTATTTAATTAAATTATTTTAACTAAATGAGTTCATTCTCTTAAGTATTTAAATCTAATTTAAATACTTCTAGCCTTAATGTGTTAAATTAATTTAAGACATGATCCTCCATAATTCATCTAAACACATGATTAAATTAAACTTCATTTAATTTAATCTTTAGCCTAACCTAGAGCCTAGCCTATAGCCATCATTGTCATCCTCTTAAGCCTACTTCTTATCTAATCCCACTTAATCATTCCTAATCATCTCCCTAATCCCCCTCATTAGCCTAAGAGTGTGCTCACACATGTGTGAGATGGCATGCCTACAAACTCTTGTCTCCCACTCTTCTTCTCAAGTGTGAGAAAACTTTGAATTCTTGACCATTTGTATGGCTTTCATGTCACCTTATGTGGCATCTACATGGATGCCACCTCACCAAGCCCTCCCTCAAGCCTATAAATAGAAGGCTTGTCTCAAGCAGTTGCATCTTCCATTATTGCATTGTTACTATGCCATTTTGAGTTTTGAGTTCTCATGCTAAGAGTTTGCATTGTAGTTTGATTTTCATAGAGATTTCTAGGATCATACTAACAATTTGGTAGCTGATTTAGTTTGCTTCATGCATTGTTAATCCAGTTTCTTCATGTATTAGCATCTCCATTTCATTTACATCTTAGTGTAGCTTGCACATCTCATTAGTTTCTTAGTTGCATTCCATAGTTTCATCCTTGAATGCCTTCAAGTATGGCTTTCTCCATAGCCATTTCTTGAGGTGTTCTTCATTTCATCTAGCCTAGGTTCATATTTCATTTTCATTCACACTTGCACATCCACTCAAGAGATTCACTCCATTGTTGTGTTTGGGAGAGCACACCAAACAGACCCCCCCATCTTAACACACCAACAAGGCCTCTTATGGGTGCCCTTGTTGAGCTGGAGAGGTGGTTGGAAGATTGGGTTTGTTAGCTGCTTAGGGTTGCAAAACCCAAGCAAGCATTAGTTAGTGTTTGTTCCTTTCATTTTGATAAATCTTTGATACTTTTTCAAGGTTTTTAGCTAATGTTTGTTTGTTAACCCATGCTCCTAATAGATCACATTTTCTAGCATACACTCTCATCATGAGATAACTAAAATCACTATATACTAGCATCATTGTCGAAAGAGTAATCATGAACACATGGAATAACTGAGTATCAAGTAGCTCATCAACTTAATCAACTACATATGAAATAACATCTAATCAATCTGATAACTGGGTACTGCTAATCATAAAATAGGCCTAAAATAATTTGGCAATACAACATGAAAAGTCAACTAGGGTTAGGCATTGCATAACACTTCATTAAATCAGAGTAAAATGAATTAATAAGAGTCATTTTTTTCCCTCACCCATGCCTTGAGTGCTAGTACAAGCTAGGATGGGAGTAGAGAGTATGCTTAGTTGTGCCCTTGCTTAATTAGTATGCCTTGCCTATACAAGAGGATACTGGTGCTGCATAGAGATACTAGGGGGTTGGAGTCCAAAGAGGCTACCAAGATAATCTTAGAGTTAGCTCATGCAAGGACACTTTCCCACTTGCATAGTAGATTTCCTACATGTCTTTTTTTCCTCTAGAATTAGATGATACTTTTGTCTTGGCACCTTTGAGATAGTTTTCTATCAAGATTTCCTTGACCTAGATGTTAGTTAAGACTTGTGGATTGATATCCATTTGGGACTTGAGATTATCTCCTCAACATGGTTAGAGTGGGCCATTTAGGTTCCACGAGTTCAAATAGTACTGCTTTTTACTTATACCATTGAGATCCGATAGTTGGATGTCATTGCTAGATGTGCTTGTGTAATTGTACCTTTTTTTTTAATCTTGTATTTTTTGTTGGATGGTTATAATCTATTATGTTGTACTTGATTATTAGAGATCTTATGAGATGATGTTTTTATTTTATTGATGATGTATATTCTTTGAGCTTTTTAGACACTATGACTTGTATAGTGGATGATTATGCATTCCTATTTTTCCAAGTGGCATCTTATATAATTGTATATTATTGGATTCATACTTGTGTTATATCTATGATGTCAATTTTTTATGTATCAAATTTAATATTAATAAACTTATACATGTGATTCAATATTGTGGAACTATTAGGAGATATAATATGTTTATGGATTATTTTTTGTATGTGAGTTATTGCTTCTACTATATGATTTGTTGTTGTTAAGTTGTTATATTTTTAAAAAAATATATTTGATAAACTTTAGGTTTATTTCATCTGGGTTCCTTGGCGGGGTGTTATAGGAACTTTAAATGTATGTGTGTGTGGAAGAGTGGAAAAGTGCAGAGTAGTTGTGTGCATGTGAAGGAGTTCCAGAGAGTTGGAGCTATTATTGATGTTGTTGACTGGAAAATCTAAGTAGAAGGCTTAATTGAGTTGAGAAGAAGTGAAGGGTGATTGTTTGAAGGGTTACCAAGCAAATCTAAGAATTAGATACAATGGAGGCCAGATGGTAAATCAGTGTGAGGAGCTGAACAAAGATCTGAACAAGAAAAGTGAGTTGTACTTAGTAGATCAAACCTATTGCTACTTTCTAACCATTGTCAATAGTATTTGAAATCCTTTACTCAAGGTTGACCTAATAGTCATAACCACTTCATAGTCTATGCAAATTCTTTAATCGGGCGACATTCTAATGGAATTTTCTAATGTCCTTTAACAAGGCCACTCCTAATAGGGTGATTAAATCCCTTAACAAGGTCACATATAAAAGTGTGTATTGCAACCTTTAATAGGGTTGGCTATTAATAGGGCTCACTTCAAAAGAGTGAAAATCGGTGACATGTTGCTGGTGGTTTTTCTCAAATTAGGTTGCATGTTAAATCCTAGAGTCAAACTTGTGAGAATGTTATTATGATGCTTTATTGATTTAAGTGTACATTCTACAAGCTTGTTTATTCTAAGAATAATGAACAACTAGTTAATGTTGCAAATAGTTTACAGTAGAGGTTGGGAAATAGAATGATAAGATTTGAAATTATTTAAGTTTTTATTTATTCAATTGGCACATCTAGACCTTCAATAACTAATTCACCCCCCTCAATTATTCTAAATATTCTAACAAATTGATAATATTAATGTTGGGGTAGTATATATATGTATATGCACCAATACATTTGGGGATAATTTCTGATAGTAGGCCAATTTGTCTTGTCAAGTTCATTTTTAAAAAAAATTGATCCTGATAACATCAAAATTTTGATGTTATCAGGATATAAACAAAAATAGTGAAACTTCATTTCAATATATCACACGATGAAGTGTAGGCAGGAGGCTTCAAACATGACCAATTAAGAGATTTTCAATGCCATCAAGGTAAGCTTGATGGATTCATTTGCATCCCCTTCTATTTGGAACTTACTTTCAAGGTAAGGTCCCATCCTCTCTTTTTTTCTTGCTTAATTTCAACATAAGGGTTGAAGGTATTCTTCATTTTCATTGTAAGGGTTCAAGGTAATTCTTGTTTGCAACTTGCTTAATATTAGGGTAAGGATTCAAGGTAATTTGTACTTTGGCCATTGATTATGCAGATTCATACATTGTTCATATTGCCCAATTTTGAATAGATTGCCTAATTAATCTTACTGTATAATCCTAGAAAAAAATTGGGAGATTTTTGGACATTAAGCTATTTCTCCTCCTTGATCTCCTAGTGAGAGTGTTAGTGATGAATCTTCCATGGACGCATTGATATGCTGGTAATGGATATGTATGCATAGCCACTAGAAAAGCCTATTGGAAACATGAAGTTTGAGGTAGACCCAATTTTCAATAGTGTATTTTTTATCTTTCCATAGATTGGATGAAATACTAGATTTAGGATTTACCATAATTTTTCTATTAAGGTAAGAAGGGGTTTTTAAAAGGGCCCAAACCCTTGAACAAAGCAATGGGAAAAAATATTTTGACCCTCGATTGGATTCTGTAAAAACCTTGTTGTCTAAGATTTTTAAGTGTTTACTAAACTAAAAAAGTGCCCTTGATGGTATAAAATTATAATAAAATGGGTCTATGTCTTCATGCTATTCATGATAAACCTAGGGTACAAGACCTTAGAAACATCTGAAATATACTTGATATTGGTTTTATAGGTGCACTTGGACTTGGATGTCTTATACCTTTTAATATTTATTTGTGACTTTCTTTTACATCTTCATTATATTTGAAATTTTTAATTGATTGAACCTATTAGACTGTAAAGATTGGTTCTAATTTGGATTCCTCCTCAGTTATGCATTGAACCATAGGAGTACCATTATCCTCTTTAATATCCTTTGCATATCTATCATTGCTTTGTTTCCAACATTGGCTTGGTCTGTCTCCATTCTTCTCTCTATTTCAATTTGGTTATTATGTTTCCATCTTATGTTAATGATCCCTTTTCATGATAAATACTTATATTAGGAATCACAGAGATGGATATTCATTCACTTACTTGTTTGACTATCCTCCATGATTCCTTTGTATGATTCCAATATTTTAGTTCCTAAATTTTCATTTGAAAGTAAAGTTAGTTAGATGAGGTGATAAAATTGCATATGTAGATGTATGTATGTATGTATGTATGTATGCATATATATATGTATGTATGTATATGTATGTATGTATTTATATATGTATGTATGTATGTATGTATGTATATAATCTGGTGGGATGAAGACTAAATCAACAAGAGTAAGGATTTTTCCACCAAAAGGATTACTATTTCATTCCAAATCTATATAGTACTATTCCAACCCCAAACTAGGTTGAAGATATTCAATTTATAGGTCACAACTCTTGACCTTACAACTTCACCCTTCTATGTTCGATCAAAATAATGATCTGACTCTTACACTTCCAGAGTGCAAGAAAAATTTAAGTTGCTTATTACATATTAGCACTCTGTGTTGTAAGGCAACATTCCTCAAACATGCTTATGGGTAATGTGAAAAGGCATAAAAATTATCAAGAATCTCCTTGGAATGTTGGAGAAGTTCTGTTAGAGTAATCATTTGTTTACACTTATTAATTAAATCACTTTGATTTAATTAAATAAGTTTTCTATTACTCTAGTTTTCTTAAGCTATCTTTTAGGTACATATAATTAATATTTTATATTAATTATAATGTGCAACCTAGCATTTTTAGGCTTTAGGTTACCCTTTTTGGGTTTTTATCTCATTTTATAACAATTGATCTCTTTTTATAAGGATTGATTTCTTTGTAATTTTAATATTTCATTCACTTTTGATAATAGCAATCCCTTTTTTTGCTCATCAAGAATGTCTCATCTATGGATCTAGCAATTCTTGCCTCCATAGCCTTTTGCTTCTCTTTTTATGATAGGTGTTTGCATGTAGGTGATTCTTGGGAGCTGTGGTGTTGATCTTTCATGGTATTAGAGCTCCAGATCTTCATGCCCCTATTCAATTTATGAGAGATTTTTCTTGGCTTTTAGATTTGTGCTTTTTTTATTTCAAAGGGTTTAAATTTTTAGAGTTATTTTGTATTGAATTTGGGGGGATCATTATTCTGGTGCATTTTTAGCCCAAACGGACCTCACCATTGGATTTCTAGCACCCAAAAACCCCTATTTTCGTATAAATTTTGTCCAATTTGGACACAGTTGAAATTTGAAAAAAAAATTTGCTATCAAATTTGGGCACACTTTCCGAGGAGATGATTTTTTTATTTTTATTTTAAAAAAAAATCACACAAAAAAGACTTTATTAAAAAAACACTCGCAATTTTTTTTAAAAAAGGGTATGCTTTTTTTTACAAAAATTCTTCAAAAAGTTTTGTTTTTGTTTTAAAAAAAAACCTTTTTAAATCTTCCAAAAAAGGATGCCTACATCAGAAAAGTACTAACATAACAAGGATGTTAGAAAAGTACTGACATTATAGGGTTGCTACAGGTGTTGATGTCATCCTTTTTGGGCCAAAATTTGATGGCTTTCAAACCATCATTTACATGATTTGTTTCGTCTTAAAAAGCTATCTGTGGTTTTTTGGCCATATCTTTGTCATATGGAGGTATTTTTTTGATGAATCTTATATCATCAGAAAGCTCTTTCCAAGTCCATTATGATGGTGCTAGTTATTTGGATTTTGATGCCTTTTGGATTTCTATTTATGCAGTCAAAGCCAAAAGTTTTATTTTGCACTTCAAGAGACATATCTTGAGCATCCGATCTCCAATTTAGGAATTCTTTATATCATTGGAAAGGTCTTTCTGACCTCTTTTCATTGATGCTAGTTGTTTTTCTAGATTCTTCTCTAGGTATATTCTATTTAGTATTCTATATTTTTGCATTTTGGTGGATAACTTGGTTGTTTCAAGTCTGAGGATCAATTTTGTTGCTTCAGATGATTTGTCATGACTTGTACTATCTTTTATATCAGTCTTATGTCTTTTCTAATCATTGTTGATATCATTTATAAGCATCTTTATGTAAATGCACTAAGATAAAGTGTCACTCCATGCATTTCAGGATCCTTTTCATCATTGTGATTTATTGTACTCGCACTATATTATAAAGTGCCATGGGGGGGTAGTTGATTTCTGTTTAGACCCTCTTCCTTTGTCAAGTGAGTCTCCCTTCCATGAAATTAGCCCCATGATGTGTTGATGACACATGCCTTTATAGGTGCCTATACCTCACTCTCGATGTGCTTGGTTTCTGTGCTGTAGGATTTTTTTGGCCCACTTTTTTAGCTACCTGTCACATCACCCTATCTGCATTAAGGGGGAATTCTTTTGTTGTTTCTAATGCTTCCTTGGTTTGATGGTTCATTTGAGTAAGCTATGTATTCATTTTTTGATCCTATATACTAGGCAATTGCAGTGGCTAGCTACCTATGCATTTTGGTGAGATGGATCATCTAACATATAGACACTTTCAGCTCATGCCTTGTATTTTTGTGGAGGTTCTTCAAATTAGTAGTTTCTTTTTTATAGAGTTTGTGACTTCTTCATGCTTTAGTGGTTCTCTTCATGATCACTCTTTATTCCTATCTTCTGGAACATTCTTTGCTATCTCTTTTTGGAGTAGGATTTTTCCCATGTGGTTTTGTCTATTTCTCCATTTCATAGAGATTTTTTTGTGATTGGGTACCTCATTAGGCCTTATTGTTGGGACCCATTTTTCTACTTTCATAGTTGTCCTAGGTTAGCTTACCTCCAGAGCTTTGCTTAATGGGGGGTGTTAGAGTAATTATTTGTTTACACTTATTAATTAAACCACTTTGATTTAATTAAATAAGTTTCTTATTACTCTAGTTTTCTTAAACTATCTCTTAGGTACATATAATTAATATTTTATATTAATTATAATGTGCAACCTAGGTTTTCTAGGCTTTAGGTTTCCCTTTTTGGGTTTTGGTCTCCTTTTATAAGGATTGATCTCTTTGTAATTTTATTTCATTCACTTTTGATAATAGCAATCCCTTTTTTTTCTCATCAAGAATGTCTCATCTATGGATCTGGCAATTCTTACCTCCATAGCTTTTTGCTTCTCTTTCTATGATAGGTGTTTGCATGCAGGTGATTCTTGGGAGTTGTAGGGTTGATCTTTGATCAACTTCAACAAGTTCTAGGATAGACATTTCTATCACCACAATATTTTCTAACTCATGTCTCCAAATCCTTTTATTTTCTTATGTTAATCATGGCACTTCTTTTAGGACAATGCACTAACCTTCTTATAAATAACATGTAATGGAAAAAGGCCTCACTGCTCAGTGTTAGATAGTAAATACTATGTAAATTCAGAATGAAGAGTACATGGATTGTATGATTCTCATTGTATGGGGATTAGGGAAGCTGTTAATTTTTTTGTGGTTATCTTCATATTTATCTTATGGGTTTGAATCATAACCATTTATCCTTGTGAAGAGTTGACCACGAATCAACATGTTAACTTTTGTTGCAAGCAAAAATAGTGAATCAACATTCTTGAAAAAAAATGTGATAGAGGCCTATTTATGGTGTTCATGTGTGTTTGAAGGTTGGTATGCATTCATGAGATGTTGAAGATTCTCTTGGAAAGATGGAATAGATGAGAGACTAAAGTTAGTTTAGAGATAGCACTAGCATTGTTCTCATATATCATATCAATTGTATAATATAAGAACAATCATTTAAAAGTGGTACCGTAGACTATTTTTCTTGCATCAATCATTATCAGTTTTAAGTGTTATTTGAGACTTTAAGGAAATAAGTTTGTTGCAATTGAGTTTTGTAGGTTATGTTTACCTATTTCCCATCTTTTAGTAAAAGGATACATTACATCAAGGGCATTATCAATGAGGAGCAACACAGATATCAGAGGCATATATAGAAATTTGCAAAGGCATATTTCATGATAATGACAACATAATCGTATCATAGGCAATGATAGAAAGTTTTAGACTGACTTTTATGTACAACATAGATATTAGAATCATATCATCACAAGCTCATAGAAATTGCAATTGGTCTTTATATATACAAAGAGGTCTTTTTTAAGTTGATTATTATATATTAGCACAATACAAAAATTGTTCTAGATGCATACATAATCCATAATCCAAATAATAAAATAATAAAACTAACTCAACCCATTCTAAGTAATAAGCCATAACCTAGTTCAATTGGTGTACTTGCTGATTAGTTGGGTTGATTACAAATTCCTATAGAATTGTCATTAGATTAGGTACAATAAAATGAACAATCAACTAATCCTAGCTAACATTAACTTGACTAGTCTATTTAGACCCATTGATTATTGTCACAAGCTTTTAAACATAATTATATAAGGAGTGAGTTAGGATGTATTTAGGTTAACCTTACATTAACTGTAAAATACAACACAAAGGTTTCACTAGGGTATTACAGTATTGTAATTATAGAAAACCACCTAATTCACCCAAGTGCATGTATGATGGCGAAGAGTTATATTAGGTGAGTAAAGCTCACCAGTGGTTATAGGAATATAGCTACATCAAAATAATTAGAAACTAGAACTACATATTCCTTAGAGTGAGTAGTTCAAGGGTCTTGATCCCATGTATATGGGTATGTAGGAAGCCTGGTAGGTAGAGTATGACTCTAGTGCATAGACATCTTGGACATAGTTAGGTAGCACTTAACCATGTATGTATTTATTTGTATTTATGTATTTATTTATTTATTTGTATTTTTATTTAACTGTATTATGCCAATCTTCGCATTCTCAATCCTTGTGGGGCCTCTAGTTGTTATATGGCTTGTATTCTTATCAAATAACAAACCTTAACCCATTTTTTATCATCAATAGTCCCACCTAGTTTTTGTGAAACTTTGACCTCCCTCAAATCCATGATGTCAGGCTTCGCAGGGTTGATGACATTTAGGATGATGTCAAAAGCAAGTAGGGCCAATAAGGTAGAATACTGGTTGACAATCTTTATTTATTTGTATTTTATTGTATTTATTTTCATTTATCCGCCCGCATTTATTTATTCGTATTTATGTATTTATTTACTTATTTGTATTTGTATTTATTTATTTATTTTGTAATGAATTTATGGCAAGTGGTCAATAATAATAATGAATTTTATAATGAATTCAGGATGACATCAATAGCAAGCAGGGCCAATAAGGTAGAATACTAGCTGATAACCTTACTATTCAAAGAAGTGCTCACACTTTTCACGAAGGAGTCATGCTCTATCAATTCAATAGGAATAGCCATGGCATTTAAAACCTCAAAAAATTTCTCAGAGGCCCTATGAATAAGTTTAACAAAACAAGACCAAAAATGTTGTCAAAATAATAAATTTAAATTATTAAAGACATCCATTTTTAGCCTCATGGATCAAAATGCACTATCTAAATTATTAAAGACATCCATTTTTAGCCCCAACTTCTCCTCCCTAAACTATTTGATATTAGCAATGGGTAAACAATTCAACATCTTGGTAATGAACTCGATTTCATCCCTTTCCACATCCTTGACCACCATAATCTTTGCCTTGGATAGATAATGCAACGAAAGATCAGTGATGACATCTCGTAGATTATTCTTCTGGATCAATAGCATAGTGCATCCAGTGGCTTTGATCTTCTTTATCATACCCCAAATATAATTCCTCTCCTCCAAAATCCTATCCATCATTATATAATCAAAGACCAAAATGTTCTACTCAATCTCCATCTTGGGAGGCAAAATATGGAACTATATTATGCCAATCTTTGCATTCTCAATCCTAGTGGAGCCTCTAGCCATATGGATTGCCTTCTTATCAAACAAAAAACCCTTAAACATCTTTGTATCATCAACAATACCACCCAATTTTTGCAAAACTTTGATGTCCTTCACATGCAAAATGTTAGGCTTCATAGGGTTGACAACATTTAGGACAATGCCAACAACAAACGGGGCCAATAAGGTAGAATACTAGATAACAACCTTTATTTATTTGTATTTATTTATTTATTTGTGTTTATCCATCCATAGTTATTTTTTTGTATTTATGTATTTATTTATTTATTTTTATTTTTACTTATTTATTTAGTTGTATTTATTTATTTATTTTGTAATGAATTTAGGATAGCATCAACAACAAGCGAGGCTAATAAGGTACAATATTGGTTGACAACCTTACTAATCAAAGAAGTGCTTGCACTTTTCACCAAAGAGTCATGGTCTATCAATTTGATAGGAATAGCCATGGTAGTTAAAACCTCCACAACCTCTCAGAGGCCCTATGAAAGGCCTCTGGCATAATGGTAGGATGAACACCCTTAGATAAAAAATTCACACATTATTTAAGAATTGCATCGGTGATGACAAAAACTATTGTTTTGTCACCACTAGCAACAATATGTTGATATTTCAAAAGCTCTATGTAAGTATTTTAGCTCACCGAGGCTGCCCACAGGTGTTGCACTATGGTTACCATTTTCAACTTCTTCCAAAACTTCTTTCTGTTGTCTATTTTACCTCTCAAAACCCTAGTAGCAAATCAGAAGATTGAATACCCTCTATTGAAACTTCAAGTGTCAAATTGAATCCCTCTCACTCAAACAAGTTTATTCTCACTCCTTTGTGCTATCTACTTTGCCTCTCAGAACCCTAGTAGCAAATCAATAGATCGAATATCCTCTAATGAAACTTTGAGTGTCAGATTAAATCCCTCTCACTCAAACAAGTTTTTTCTTACTTCTCAAAATGCACTGGAGGCATATTGTGATCACCCAATAATTTTATTTTTTGAAAACTCTACATACTGTTGCAATTTAGATGCCATTTTTTGTCGATAAAATAAAAAGTTTGTTGAATCATCTATCATTGGCATCGATAGTTTGACATGTTGAACTAGTCATCTGTGCGAATGCATGACATAGATTGTACTAATTTTTGATGGATATTTTCATTGATACATCAACGCTTTTCTAAGGTGTCAAACTTTCAATGGGTAATTATCAAAATTGCGACAAAAATGATGCCAAAAAATATGCTCAAGTTTACTAGTGATGTATATGTATATGTATATACATATACATAATAATATATGTGTACACACACACACACACACACACACACACACACACACACACACACATATTTGCACACATATGTATTCCAAATTGTTTAGGTAGAATAATAAACTCTTCTGTTTAAATTAATATTTAAAAATTCATTTAATTTTATCTCATTTTTAATTTCCAATTAATTTCACCTTCCTTTTCTATATCGGTAAACAGTCGAAGCCTAGATTCATTATTTTTTTTGGCAAAAGTGGATGAACCACTAAATATATTATATTAATAAAACTAGTTCAAGTTCTCAACTAGGAAAGAACCAAAAAGAAAACTCAGCATCGTCATGATATGTACAAGTATTAAACAATGATATTTACAACATATTATATCAATGAACGTAATCAAAATTACAAAATGAGGGGATATTCTCATCAAAATTTAAATTTTTTTGAATTATTACAATTTCAAAAACATTTCAACCAAACAGGCATGAAGGTCCCAAACTCAACCAAAAAATACAAAATGATTAAAAACATTCCAATTGTCAAAAAATCCCACAAAATGAAAGACCTTAAAATCTTAAAATTTTCATTCCTCCATATCCTCGCATGAAACACCAATAGCAGAAGTTGAGGCTATACCAATATGCAAAGAGTCTCCCCACCCAAAGTCCAAACTTGGTAATGGAGCAACCTCCAAACTTGAGCCTGGACCAGTAGCAACATCATCTATAATATCTGTGATAGGAGGCACCGCCATAGTTATGCATGCATCCTCTCAAACATGTCCCTGTTCATGAGATGTAGTCTTGGTTGAAGTACCAAGCCAATGCACTTGATTATTAATCACTATGTCATCTTGCGAATTAGGACCTAAATCTTGGAATGCACCTTAAGGAGGCCCTTCATGAATTTGATAATCAAAATTGGATAGGCTTACAAAATCCAATATAGCATAACCAATGTGCCTAACTCAATCTTCCAATTGGTGACCCAAAGCCCTTGTAGTTGTTTTTAGAGTAGATTTCATAATGTGGGGATTCTATTTTTCAAAGGCTTTCTAAAGAGCATCGAACATGACCATGTATTCATGTCACCTTAATAATTGAGATCTTTGGAAGAGACCACCCACTAAAGCATGCCCAAATCAAAGATAATACTATTGCATGGAATTTGCAAGTTTATTTTCATTCCAAAATCGAGGAAGAAGCACTTTTTCCACCAAAATTTCTAGCAAGTGAACTGACTGTAACAAGTCCATGGCATTTGAAAGAAAAATGGACACAACATTTGATGGGTATAGGAAATGTTTCACAGAAGGGCATAGAATTGCTTCACCAATTACCTACCAAAGACCTCGATGAATTGAAGGAGACTTGATGAAGAACATCATTTCCATGGCCCTATCATCAATACACAAGGGTAGAAAAACTTCATTAACATTGGGGTTAGTCCATATATGATAATTTTTGGGCAGCAGAGACCAGTGAAACTGATTACAGGATTCGCACTTGGCACATAACTCCAAAGGTGAAGACATTTTCAAAAAGGGTATGTTGAAGATCACTTAACTCCATCGATGTATGAAGTTGAATAAGCCACTATCACCATTTATAAAAACAATAGCAAATATCTTCATAGTACCCATGCAAGATAATAATTATTCACCTGTTGTGAATACATGCCAAGCATATGAAGGATAAAAAACTATGTGAGTATATTGCAAAATCAATCTTTGAATTAATCTCACCATGTGAAATAAAACCACACGGGCACTATGAAATCAAATCATACCCAGTTGATGACAGCTTACATGATGTTGGGCAATGAAAAAGAAATTTGTAGGAATTACCTTAACATCACCAAGTACATGCCTGAATGATTTATTGACACAATTTATTGAATATTTGGCATTTCAATTAAAGAAGATTTCCCATTCCAAGAATCTCCCCAAAAGTTGATCTTTTCACCACAATTTAATTCCCAGGAAATGTATTTAAGAACAATGTCTCTAGATGTAATCATAAAAATCCAAATAATGGAACCCTTGGGAGGATCCAAAATGGAGAAAAATATGTGTTGGTCTTTATTGTCTAAGTACAACTAGATGACAACCAATCACTCTTTCAATACTACCCACTCAATCATCACTACCTCGCTTGGTCAACCCACCACCACTTGGTGCTCAGCAAACACTCAGTCAACACTGGCTCGAGTCACTCAGTAAAAGTTATGGTTGAGCAACTCAGTCAATACTAGGCTCGAGCTTACTTGGCAAACACTATGCCTGAGTAACTTAGCAAGAGCAATGTCCTACCTTGATCGACAAGCACTGGAGCTTGGAAAGCACTAGAGCTCAATTAGTCTTGGAGCTCAACAAGAGTATTGGAGTTCAGCAAAGACTGAGCATTCACCACAATATCATCAATACAAATATGAGTAAACATGCCAATTATTGCTGACAATCCACTATCTCATTATAAATCAATTTTTGCAAATCTTTGTGATGCTCAATGGATGCAAAAGGTTGTAATGTTAAAATTTTGATCCCATCACAAATAAGCTTAGATAGGAAATCCACAACTTTATTTCCTTCCCTATATATATGCAAAATTGTCACTTCATTAATTTGGTCAAGTAAATTCTGAATTTGTTGTAGGATATAATGAAACTACCATGATTACATTTGCCTCTTAATATATGCATTGATTATAACCAAGGAATCACCTTGAATCTGGACCCATTGAAAATCCCCTTTCTTTGCAAGAAGTAAACCGAAAAATAAAGCTTTAGCCTATGCTAAATTGTTAGTGCTAGAAGGAAGGGGAGCCATTGAAATTGCAAGGACAAACCCTTTACAATCTCTAATACAAGCACCAATATCAGAATTACCTAGGTTTCCTCTAGAAGCCCCATCAAAATTGAGCTTCACAAATCCTAGTTGTGGAGGCTACCAATGGACTGAGGATCTATCAATTTTATCTTGATTTCTTTTTACTCCAACCCCCAATGGAATAGATATTAATTTCCATTCACGGGTGATTTGTCCATCCCATGTAGTAATAGGTGCATTGATTTTACAATTACTGACACTGGCATTAGTAGTCTCTGAAATCGATCGTTCAATGCCCTCTAGGACCTTTACTAGAGATGAGAAATCTATTCTGAAGATCCTCTTATTTCTTTCCCACCAAATCATCTAGATTACTAATTCAAGAATGCATTTCTAGATTCCTCCAAAGAATGCATCAGGGAAGAGGATAGGCCATGTTTGAAAAATATCCCAAATTTTATTGTGCAAAGGTGTAGAGTAATTCGATTTTTAGAGAACAAACATCCATCACTAATACACAAATTGAAAACTTGCAAATAGATGATCCACTAATTCATATTCATCTTGACAAAGAAAACATTTAAAAGGAGGAGCAACTTTTAACCTTTCCAAATGATCACTTGTTAAGATTCTATTCTTAATAGCTAACCATGCAAAACACCCTGCCTTTGGTAACACCACATTATTCCAACAAAACATATATGCTCTCGAAGGAGTTTTCTCCAAGACAATATTTTGAAGAAGTTTATAACCCTCTTTAATTGAGTATTTCCCCTTTCCAGTCGGAAGCCAAATTAGTCAATCCTCAAATTTGGAAATGAATGTTGTTCTACCTACCAAAATCTTATGAAAGAGATGTTTTTTTTGGTTATCCAAAAAGAGTTCATCTAGATTTTTCCAAATAACTCTCCTTGAATGGAGACATACTACATCTATGAAATGAATAACAAGACTTCCCCAAGTTGTTTCTGAGGTAGCCAACATCTCGTGAACATTTGGAAGTGTGATTAGCAAGGGATGGCCATTCCAAGAGTCTCTCCAAAAGTTGATCTTATCCCCACAATTTAATTCCCAAGAAATAAACCTAAGGACAAGGTCTCTGGAAGCAATCATAAAATCCCATATAGCAAATCCCTTGGGGGGATTTAAAATGGAAAAAGTTCTATGTGGATTAGAATTATTGAGATCTTTCTGTTGCATTATTTGACACCATGGAGAATGAGGTTTAGAATACATTTTCCATGCCATCTTATCCCCAAAAGCTTTGTTCCTCAATGCCAAGTCATGCAAACTAGCACCTCCAGCTATAGGGGTAAAGGCCATATCTTGAAGGGAAATCAAAGGAATTTTCTTTTCAGTTGTCATATTTCCTACCCAAAGGAAACCTTTGATTAATTTTTGAATTTGAACTAAGACTGATGAGGGGGCTTATAGAACTGCCAAATAATAATTTGGGATTGCAGAAAGGAATGATTTTATAAGTAAAATTCTATCTCAAAGTGAAAGCCATCTAACTTTCCAAGACACCACTTTACTCTTAATTCTTTGTAGAACACCTTCCCAATAACTTGTTTTATTAGAATCCATTAGGAAAGGAATTGTCAAGATAATTAGATGGCAAGGTATCCTTAGAGAAGCCTAAAATCTGTACTATCTTAACTAGGATAGCTCTATTAGTGTTAAATAGGAAGATCTTGGAATTTAGAGAATTGATTTTTTTCCCTAATACCTCTAAGTATAAATGAAGAGTTTTCTTAATTTGTTTAGCCTCTAAGACTTGAGAGTCTCCAAATAGTAGAGTGTCATCAACAAACAAAGAAAGTGTGACCGAGATAGATGTCCCCCCAATTTTTGCACCTTTCCACTTACTCATCAAGTGACAATGCTTGATAATTCTGCTAAAAGCTTCTACAATGACAATGAATAATGCTAGAGAAAGTGGATCTCCTTGCCTCACACCTTGAGTAGAGGCAAAGAAACCTAAAGTAGATCCATTGACAATCATTGAAAACCAAGCTCCCAAAATGCAAGCTTTAATCCACTTACACCACTACTTAGAAAAACCCATCTTATGAAGCACTAAAAAAAGAAAGGATCAACAAACTCTATCATAAGCCTTCTACATGTCCAAGTTCATGACAAAATTAGATGACTAGTTAATGTTGATAAAATGAAGAACTTCATGAGCAACCATTGCTCCCTCCATACTTTCTCTTCCTGGAACAAACCCACCTTGAACGAGGGAAATGATGTGTGGGAGAAGATGTTGAAGAAAAAGATAAATAGATTTGGAGACTATTTTGTAAGTCAAATTGCAAAGAGATAGTGGGCAAAAATCAGAAAATGTTTTGGGCTCCTTAATATTTGGGATTAAAACAATATTTGTAGAGTTGAAATACTTGAGTATACATCTAGTTTTTTGAGATTCTTCCAAAGTAATAAGTAAATCCCAACCAATAAATTCCTAGCAACTCTAAAAGAATAGTGTAGTAAAACCATCTAGGCCTAGAGCTTTGTCAGGAGGAAATGAAAATACTACTTCTCTTAATTCTTGCAAGGTAAAATGAGCCATAAGTTTTGTATTCTCATTCTTAGACACCATTTTTGGAATAGATTGAAGGAGATCATCCACTTGCGAAGGAAGGGGAGGTGGGTATTCTGTAAGGGTGAGAAGATTCGAAAAAAACTTGACACCTTCATCTCTAATTCGTTGAGCATTAGATAAAATATTTCCTGATTCTGAGGCTTTGATTTGAAAGATAGTTTGAGCAGCTCTTTTTTGTTGTGCGAAAGCATGAAATATTTTTGTATTTTTGTCTCCTTGTTTTAACCATACTTGTTTGGACTTTTGATGCCAATATTCTTCCTCCCTACTAACAATTCTTCCCACTCTTGTTGAAGATCTTTTTTCTTTACATAAATATCATGATTCATCCCCTGTTTTCCTCCAATTTTGACTTAACTACCTCTTTCTGTTTGAAGACATTCTTAACAATGTGTTGATAACAATTTTTGATCTGAGCCTTAACATGTTTTAGTTTACATGCAAACTGGTGCATCCTCGAGCCTGAGACAAAAGGAGCACTGACCCACCATTGTTTCACAATTGGCAAGAAATGTGGATGACACAACCACATTCTTTCAAACTTAAAAGAGGCTTTGTGTTGATCCTAAAAAATACTGGCAGGTTTACTGATATTGATGGAGATTGGAAAATGATCAGAGTCTAGAGTTGACAAAAGTTCTAACTGAAAGTGATAATTACCTAATTTCTAATGATGCAATAGCAAAAATCCATCCAATCGAACTGAAATTTATGTAAAACCTTCCCTCCTATTTTTCCATGTAAAATTACCATTCAAGGGTTTAAAATCCATGAGATCATTGTTTGCCAAAAATTGTGAGAATCTTGAATAGTTTTTAGAGGAGGGTAGATGCCACCAACCTTCTCTTCTTGATTCAGGATTGCATTAAAATCATCTCCCAAAATAACTTGATGAGAGTTTTGAATTTGAATTAACTAAGAGAGCTTATCAAAAACTTTGAGCTTGTCTTGTGAAGAAGTAGGACCATATACTTATATCAGAGTGAAGGAAACATCAAAATCTGACATCTTTAGCACTTGAAAATTGGAATTTTGAGAGATAATCTGTCCTTGAATTAATAAAGGATTCCAAAGAACAATAATACCACCAGAAGCTCCACTGCTAGGAGAATGAACTGAAGACCACTTCAGCCATTTGGGTAAGGTATTATCAAATGAGACTTGTGATAATTTGGTCTCTTTTAACATAACAATATCAACTCTCATGTTTGCAATTGATTGGTGAATCTGATTCCTTTTGTTAGAAGCATTAATGCCTCTAACATTCCATGAGTTTACTTTCATTACTGACAAGGAGAAACCTTTGTTCTCCTTGTCACTTTTTTGGTAATAAAAAACTTATCATCCAAAGTAGATTGAACCCCTAAAGCTATCTCAAATTTAGTTTTAGAACCTTTAGGTCTACCTCTTGATTTAGGTGTCTTGCAAGAATATTGACAGAGAGAAGGAGATTGAACAATTAATAAGGATTGATAATGATCAAAAGAACTCAAGGAATTCTAGAACTATAATTTAGACTAATCCCTAGATACCTAACATTCTCCCAAAGTTGTGTCCTCATATTGAGAGGGAGAACTATTATTTACTTTGGGAAATAAACAGTCCTTCACTCCTAAAGGGTCATTGATGATAAGGGAATCTAATAATAGCCCCACTTTATCAACTTGACCTATATTCTCCTCAAGGTTTGTAATCTTACAGTGGTTGGCATTCTTAGGAGTAATCTAGCTATTCCAAAACTTGAAATCCTTAAGCATGTCATTAAGGTCATAAGGCATCTTCTCACAAAAATCAAAGCCTTCTTCTTCTACAATCTCATAAATAATATTAGAAACAATTGAGGAAACAATCTAATCACCAATTTGAAGAGTTTTCCAATCTGCAAACTGATCTTTAGCCATCAAAACTTAAGCATTAGAAGATTTTGAATGATTCTGCAATAGTAGTAAAGCCTTGTTGCGTAGAGGGAATTTAAATGACATAGAAGAATGGGACTCCTTAGAATAGGTAGAAGAGCTTTTAAGGAAGAACAAAAGATTTTTCAAACCCAAAAAAAACTCAAAACATGTAGTTTTACGCAAGACCAAACTATTATGATCATATAATGATTCCATAGGAGCCATGTCCTCTTCTGGAACTATTTTGTTCAAACATAAGTTAGGATCTAAACTATGATCAAAACAAACAAGTTGTACTTCTTGATCTGACTTTTGGCATTGAGACTTGAAATGCCCTAATTGAGTTTGAAATTTGTGCACCATTTGTTCATCCTAAACCTTAAGGTATTGATTCCAAATACCCCATTGAGATTTGATGGAAATATGTGTAGGGAAAGATTTTTGCATGTTTAGAAGCATGAAAACTCGAATATTGAGGTGTGGACAATCACAAGGAATAAGGTCATGTTTAATAAAGATTCCCAATTTATTATTAGAATCTCAATAATTTGGGGGTCCTGATACTCAAGAGGTAAAGATGGGAAAGAGATCTAGTAGGGATAGAATTGAATATCAGTAGGCTAAACTTTGAAATTAGGAATCCAAACCATAGTGAAAAGACCCACCCGACAACAAAACCAACTTTTTTGCATATGTATGAAATCCCTAGACATCTTGGAATCAAATAAAGCTACAAAGTATTTAGATTCCAAATCAATATAAAAGATATATTTAAGGCCTGACCATGAAGAAAAAGCCCATGCTTTTACATCAGAAAAAACCAGCAAATTCGATGAAAACTTACCTATCAAAGCAGATTGTTGAAGATAGTCAACTGAGTTTTGCAACAAATGACTCAAGAGTGTAATTGCCATTTGATCTGAATGCTATAGAGTAATTTTAATGTAATCAATTGTAGGGACTTTCTTTTTTCACCAGACCTGATGAGATTTATTTGGTTTGAAAGGAGCCCTAAAAAGAGCCTGGGCCACACAACCTAGTTTGAATCATCAGGCAGTAGCTATGATTTCAATCCATCTAGACCAAGCAACTAAGATGATGACAGAATATCCCTTCCCTTCTCCAAGCTAGAACTATTGACCATTTCTCTTAAGGGGCACTGTATCATGGGGGTTGGAGAAATAGGAGGAGCTCCAAGGAAAATATCAAAATGGGTTGTTTCTTATGACAAAGACAGTGGTTATTACCAAGTGCACCCTTCTTCGAACCCAAGTGAGAAGAGGAGAATCCCTTTTTGCTCTGGTCAACATTAGAAGGCAAGATTTTTGAAATAATTACCTCCTGCCCAAATGAAGAATTTTTGGTATTACTTATTGAAGCCTGTTTAGAAGGTTTCCCCTTATTGAATTGCAAGGGATCTTGCCATTGAACTAGTTTTTCCCCACTACGCAAAGATTTTCCTTTCGCATGATGATCGCAAAAGTGGGGATCTACAAAAAAAGGTTTTGTAGGCTAAACCACTACTTTCCCTTAGAAGATTTATTTTACCCCCTTACTAAAATTTGATTCTCAAAATTGACACCTTTGAAATCAAAAATCTTCTAAAACCCTCGCAGTCGATTGTACATAGTGTGTTGAAGTGAATATACTTGCCTAGTCATCATGAAGCTTGGTTTTAATATTTAGAGGATCCCTTGATTTTGAACTCCCATGAATGACACCTTACACAGTCGAGCCAATCTAAAAACCTTATTTTGCACCTGCACTTGGTTGTTTTTGGGTGCCTGCACCTTCACCTTCCCGAGCTCCCATCATACCTTCTCCTATATCGATATTGTTTTGCATCAAAAATTTTGAGGCAAAGTCCACACCTATACCCTAGGCCAGCAAAGCAGGTATATGGCACACAAGTCCCGTAAGGGAAACTAGCCCAAAGCCATTCTCCACTATGAAGGGGAGTCAAATGTGTGACCTTAAGGAAGTAAACCTCAAGGCACAAACCAACTCACCTATAAGTGGCAGCTTACTTAAATTTTTGAGGCAAAGTCCACACCTATATCCTGGGCCAACAAAGCAAGTACGTGGCACACAAGTCTCATAAGGGAAACTAGCCCAAAGACATTCTCCACTATGAAGGTGAGCCTAGATTCATTATTGTTATTTTTTGTAATTATTTATTTTATGTGGTAAGGGAATTCGAACCCAAGACCTCCCACATGAGAAGCTCACAAATTATCATTGTGTTGTAGGCTCTTGCCTATCCAATTAATTTCATCTTACTCCAAGTATCCATTTTTCAAAATTATATTTAAATTAAAAAATCATTAAAAAATCAAGATCTTAAGCTTAATCTTTGATTAGTTTAACATTATCATTCATATGATGAAATAGAGCATACAATAGATCAACACGATTCTCATCATGAGTATAAGCTTCCTTATTCCTTCTACTATGCAGATGGATTCCTTATTTCTTGACCTAATCATTATTATTTTTCCCTCAAAATTTAGTTAATTAATTATAATTTAATAAAAAAAAGATCATTATATAACCAAATAATATAGTAAAAATATTATAAGTAATATAATAATATTTAGATAATGTTTTATGTATGTCATGATGATTATAATAATTTAAAAATACATTTGCTATTGTACATTAAGGCAAAATATTAATATAGTAATAAGATATAGTATTGAATATAAAAAATTAATATAATAATCATAGTATTATAAATCTAATAATGTATAGCTAACCAAACAAAATAGAAGACATTAATGGTGAGATCAAATCTATTTCATTCATTGTATTGTGAAAAGAAGTATAGGAAAAAGCTGCATTATTTGTTCAGACCCTAAGTACATATTATTATTTTATGAAACAATTGCTGTAATGCTGCTTGGGAATTAGATAATGATTGTCGCTCACTTCTACTCTCTCATTTTCTATGCTTTTGGTCTTTGTGTGTGTTTTGGGCCTCAATTTGGGCTCTAGAGAGAGATCAGTGGCCCATTACTCTTCCTGATTGTTTCCTTTGAATTTTAAAAGTGAGTTGAATGGGAATAGTGCTCATCCTACATCAGTTTGATGAAATATCATGGGGATTAAAAAAAATCTACAATTTTGTGAAATCTATTGAGCAAAACATCTTCCTTTCAAGTCACTTCATATCTTTTACCCATAATTACTAATCTAAGTGGTGAGCATTAATTTGATATCTTTCAATTTTAAAAGTTAATAAATTACTATGTCTTGCATCAAGGAATATCAAGGTTTAACATAAGATAATCTAGATGGAAAAGAACTTGAGAATAAGATTCTTAATATCTATTAAAATCCTTGATCTTGTAGATGCCATTAAAATTCTTTCATCCATTCAAAACTTTTAAAGTGTAATGTTAAAGCATGTAGCTTCAATCTAACAATAATTGTGATCAAGATCCATATATATATGTGTATATACATATACCAATATGATTTACATACTATTATATATACATAAATACATATATATAATCTTAGTACATGTAATTTTGCATATGATCGATACAGTTGAACAGATAAAAATTTATATATTATCTAAGATTACATCTCAACCATGATTGAAACTTATAAATATCGAGCTGCATATGAATCAAGTTCATTATGATGAGTTATACATGTTTAGACTTGTGTTAAGTCTAACTAAAATTGGTTATGATAAACTAACACTGAACTAGTAGGATGATGAATGGATACATACCCATTCACCCTTACACCCCTCCATGTAACATGATCTACTAGACATAACAAGGCATCGAAATAAATTAATGAAAGTATATCAAAGGATTGATAGCATCTCAAGTTCAATAACATCTTTGTTATCTCTGTTATTTATATACTAACATATACAGATTCCAGAGCAAATCAAATTCAGCAACATCAGTGTTCAAACCTATAGTCAAAGTTGTGCATCAATCAACCTCACATTAAAATTTGGTAAGAAACTTTTACATGTAAGATTCAGGAAAGAAAAATCTCTTCAAGCATTGTAAAATTGTTTCTTTTAGAAAGATTGTTAAAAGAAAAGGTCTACATTAGAAAAGAATTTTAGATGTTGTAAAATTGTTTCTTCTCAACATGACTCCCAAAAGAAAAATTTTCTATCAAAAAAAGAGAACTTCAAGATATGTTTTGTTAAAACAGGCCATAAACAACATAAAAACCAAAGTACTAACTATTGTAATGTAGAAAGCATGGCAAAATAGAGATATATAACTGATAAATGATAGTATATTAATCTAGCTTGCTTACATACATCAGACCTTCAAATGTCTTCTAACAATGCACAAATTGTATGTGCACATCACATATTTATACATGTAATACCAAAATCTAGAAACTCTTTTTCTAGAGTATTCTATATCCTAGAATGTTCTACATCTAATCTGGACTATATAATGGAAGGCTCTAGGAAGCCTCTTCTCTAGATTCTTCTAGACAATCTTAACCCTTAACATCCCCCCTTAAGATTGGCTACAAAAAAATACAAAAGAGAGAGGAAGAGGGGAACATTATATGACTATCCCCCCTTAATGTTCACCTCAATCATACCGAGCATACTCTGTAGCTTGAGAAATTTAGCTTCAAGCATACTCTTAGTAAATATATTTTCTGTTTGATCTTCACTTGGACTAAATTGAACATTAACAATATTGTCTTGAACAAGATCTTTGATATAGTGAACATGAATTTCAATATGCTATGTTTTAGCATGAAAAAAATTATTGCTTGCAACTTGTATAGCACTTTGATTATCACAATACAAAGTAGTAGTTGAACTTTGTTCAAAGCCAAGCTCACATAAAATATTTCGAAGCAAATATTCTACTTCATATGAAGATAGTGATGTAGTGGCTTGTTTTTTTACTACTCCATGTGATTGGATTTGAGCCAAGCTGAAAAATATAACCTTCAGTAGATTTTCTATCATCAATATCACTGGCACAGTCTGAGTCTATAAAACCAAGCAAAGAAATTAGGGATTTATAATTCTAATGTATTCCATAGTACATTGTTCCATGAACATATCTCAAAATTCTCTTAGCAGCCATCCAATGAATTTCTTTAGGTTCCTACATAAATCGAGATACTAGATTGACTGCAAAACAAATGTTTGGTCTAGAATGAGTTAGATAAACCAAGCTACCAATAATTTTTCTATATAAAGTAGGATCTATTTTCTTGGAGGTGCATTCCTTAGTAAGCTTGGCTCTGGATTGGAAAGGAGTAGGATCTAGTTTGCAATCAAGCATTTTAAATTTGTCTAAAATATCCAAAACATACTTTTTTTGAGAGATAAACAACCCATCATGAAGCCTACTAATTTGAAAGCCAAGAAAATAAGTTAGTTCACCCAAATTAGTCATATAGAATTCCCCTTTGAGAGTCAATTTCAAATCATTGATTAAACTAATATTTGGTCCAACAGTGAGTAAATCATCTAAATAAACTACAACAATGATGATGCCATCTTTCACCTTCTTCACGTAAAGATTTGGATCTGATTTACATTTTTTAAACACATGAAGTTGAAAATACATATCAATTTTACAATTCCATGCTCTTGGTTCTTTCTTAAGTCCATAGGGTGACTTCTTTAATCTACAAACATGATTAGGATGTTTCTGATCTATAGAACTTGGAGGTTGATCCATATAGAGTTCTTCATATAAATCTCCATTTTGATGAATATGCCACCCAAGACTTGTAGCCAAAGATAAAATAACTCTATTTGTATTCATTTTAATGACATGAGAAAATGTTTCTTCATAATCAACACCCTCTTTTTGATTAAATCCTTTAGCAACCAATCTAGCCTTGAATTTCTCTATATCACCATTTGATCTAAATTTTGTTTTGTAAACCCCCTTACAACTAATAAAATTCTTACCTTAGGGTTGAGGCACAAGTTCCCAAGTTTTATTTTCCATTAATGCATTATATTCTTCTTTCATGGCTTGCTCCCATTCTTTCTTCTTGCGAGCTTCCTCATAGGATTTTGGATCATTTTCTTGTTATGCTTTGGCCATGAGAGCACAACCATTCCTTCCTTGGAGCCTTTCCTATAGATTTCTTCAACACTTCTTGTCTTTTTTCTAGTTGGAGAAACATCTTCTTCATTATTACTACCTGCAGATAATGGTTGATCAAAAGCATTAGTAGTTTTTTTTGTATCAACAATGCATACGTCATCCTCATCAATACAATCTTCACTTTTTTTCTAGAATAGGAGAACCAGTTGTTTTTGTAAATTGTGAATGCTCATCAAACCTTACATCTCTACTAACACATACCTTATTTGTTGTCAAATCATATAACCTATAAGCCTTTGATTCTTTACTATAACCCATAAAAAAACACTTGTGACTCTTTGGTTCTAACTTTTTCCTCTTTTCATCAGGGATATGTGCCCAAGTAATGTACCCAAATACTTTAAAATAAAAAATGTGGGGTTTTCTACCACTCCAAGCTTCTTTAGGGGTGATATTTGTGAGGGCTTTAGTTGGAACTCTATTCACAATATATGCAACACAAGAAATAGCCAAACTCCAAAATTTATTATGTAAATTTTTAAAATGCAACATAGAACAAGCCATTTCTAGAAGAGTTCTATTCATTTGTTCAGCCACCCAATTTTGTTGAGGAGTATATGTGTTGGTGTAAATATGTATTTACTATTTACACTTTACTTAAGTTTACTTAGGTTAATGTATTATTTAATAATTTATTAGTTTGACACCTAGGAGTATGTGTACTCATGTGAGTTTTCTTTTTGACAACACTGGAGTTCACAACTCTTTTATGCACATGGTGTCTACATCATAGGAGTTAGCACTTTATTTATGCACATGGTGTCTACAACACAAGAGTTAGCACTCTAATTTAAGTGCATGGTGTCTACAACATCTGTACATGAGATACACCTTGTCGTACTTATCCTCTCATCTACAATGGAGGATAATCCACATCTAGTGGATGTGTGCTTAGTTGTCATGCTTATCTTATCTCCTAGCAGCTTCTAGAGACATTCTAGATGCATCTTAGAGGCCTTTACATACAAGCACTCCTAGTGTGTATGTACACAATATAACATAGAACATTGAATGATAATACATCAATTTTGGATATTATTATTCTGATCATACCTTGTTGGTCTATTTTGTGCTTGTGTTTGAGTTCCTTGATCTTGGGTGATTTTTCCCTGAGGCAAATTCTTGCAATATGGTACTATTTTTTGCAATTTAATTCTACAATTCTAACAAAATGACTCAAATGCATAGTTACAATACTCACCCCCATTATTTTTTCTTAAGCCCTACTCTCCTACTATCAATAAAAGTGAGGAGATACCTGGCACCTAAAAGTGAGGGATAGCCTAGTTCACATAAATCCCTATGAATGAGTTGTAATTGGCTCTCCATGCTTTACCTAAATCAAAAGGATCTTAGTGATGTTTCCCTAGCACACATCCTTCACAAACTCCTTCATATGATGAGATTTTTGTTAACCCTCTAACCATTGAACTTTTTCTTTTCTAAGATTCAGTCATTCATTCACATCTTGAGCCAACCAAAGAAAAAGTTTCTATTAGAATAGAGAACTTCAAGATATGTTTTATTGAACTTTTTCTTTTCTGTGATTCAATCATTCATTTACATCTTAAGCCAACCAAGATTCTTGAAAGTGAAAATATAATGCAATGTAGGAAAAAGGGATGCAATATTTTTCAATGGTAAACAAAAAAACACCGTTCCCTTGGTATTTTCATTTAGCCAGCCATCACCCCCACTAAGAATAAAGAAACTCTAACATCCTGTCAAGTAGGACTATATAAAGAAACCATCACGTGTCTCCTGGTAGAAAATCATCCTAATCTTGTAGGGGAGGGTACCAGAAATCATCATTCAATTCTTATAACCATTTAAATTATAGGGAAACTAGTTAGTTTTTGTCCATGTACACCTTTCCTCTTAATTATTGCCCAAAACAATTCCAGTGGATGCACACAAACATGCCAAAACAAATAACCATGAACACCAATAGTTATTCGCTTTAAAAAAAAAAAAAAAGTTTTCTTGGTTGTTGATTAGGCTAGTATCAGGCCGCCTCAGCTCCTTAATGTAAAAGTTTTCTAGAAAAATTGGCAAATTTTTACACACAGATTAGAAATTGTAGATGTTGTTTCCCCCAATGTATATATCAATAGACATGCTACAATCTCTTTAGAAGATAATAGAACAAAAGATTGATGAAAAGGAAGCCGCAATAGAAATAGGATATTATGCTCGTCCTTTCATAACTCACTTGCAAAGATTCAGATCAGACATAATACAACATATAAATCACATTTTACGCATGTTTCTTAGTTTCTGCAAACAAAATTCTCCAAGGTACTAAAAAAAATATTCTAGTGTGGCAACTCTAGGAAAAGAATTATTTTTTTGTTTGTTTTAAATTAATAATTTAGAGGTGAGATGACTTGAAAATCAAAAATCAAGAAGAATATTTTTCATTCTTGTATTTACATAAAACTGTATAGGTACATATATAGTTGTGCGCCATATGCATATAGCTACAGGAAAGGAAAGAATCAATTTAAGAAAGAATAGTTTAGGAAAGAATCAGTAAAATAATAGAAACAATCCAATATTAGTTTAGGAAAGAATCAATTATCCAATATTAGAAACAATCCAATATTGCAACACTCCCTCTCAAGTTGGTGCATAGATATCCCACATGCCCAACTTGCCCAATAACTTTGAGAACACTCAACTTGAAACTGCTTTGGTAAGAATATTGACTAGTTGATCCTCTAATTGAATCTTAGGCAGCTCCACAATCTTCTCATCCAACTTCTCCTTAATAAAGAATCTATCTACCTCCACATGTTTTGTATGATCATGTTGAACTGGATTATGAGAAATATCACATGCTACTTTATTGTCACAACATAGTTGAATTGGCTGCCTAGGCGAATAGCCCAAATCTCTCAAGAGAAGTCTTAGCCACAATGCTTCACATACTCCAAGTGTCATACCTCTAAATTTTGCCTCTGCACTTGATCATGCAACAAGATTCTATTTTTTTCTTCTCCACGTAATGAGATTAACTCCTATAAAGGTGAAATAACCTGAAGTAAAATGCCTATCATCTAATGCTCTAGCCCAGTCAACATCAGTATATGCATCTACACTTTGATAATCCTCATCTTTAGTGAATAAAATTCCTTTTCTAGGAGAAGACTTTAGATACCTCAAAATGTGCATAATTGCATTCATATGTTGCTATCTAGGATTATGCATAAATTGGCTAAAAATACTTAATGCATAGGCAAGGTCTAGCCTTATGTGTGCTATGTACATCAATCTTTTAATGAGTCTCTAGTATCTTCCTTTATCAACTAGTACCTAATTAGACTCAATATATAACTTCAATCCTTCTTCCACTGGTGTATCAGTGGGTTAACATGCTGACATACCGATTTCCCATAGCAAGTCTAAGGCATACTTTCTTTGAGATAGAAAGATCTCTTTAACAAATTGAGACACTTTGATCCCAAGGAAATATTTCAAGGGACCGACGTCTTTTATTTGAAATTATTTGAACAAGTAATTCTGTAGAGCCCTCCTTTCTTCAGAATCATTTCTTGTAACTATCATGTCATCCACATACATAATAAGTGCAGTGATCTTACCCCATTGATTCTTTATGAATAAAGTGTGGTCTAAATTGCTCTAATGATAACCAAAGGCTTTCATTGACTTTGTGAATCTTCTGAAACATGCCCTCAATGATTGTTTCAACCTATATAGTGACTTCTTTAAGCTGCACACCTTCAAACTATGTATTTTTGGTATCATGCAGTTAGGTGGGAGTTCCATATAGACTTCTTCAGACAACTCTCCATGTAGAAAGGCATTCTTCACATCAAATTGTTGTAATGGCCAACCCAAGTTCATAGCTGGAGACAACAAGTCTTGTATTGTATTGATTTTAGCTACAAGTGTACATGTCTCTGTATAATCGATCCCATAGGTTTGGGTGTACCCTTTTGCCACCAATCTTGCCTTAAAGCATCCAATTGTACCATCTACTTTGTACTTGATAGTATAAACCCATCGACATCCAACTAGTTTCTTTCCTAGTGAACAGTCAACAAGTTCCAAAGTATTATTTTCTTATAATGATTTCATCTCCTCATTCATAGTGGCTTTCTATGTTGGATCAACTAAGGCTTCTTGCACATTGTTAGGAATAGATACAAAAGATAATTGATTTAAAAATGAATGGTTTGATTCTGACAAAAAATGGTTAGACACATAATGAATCATAGGATACTTAAGTTTACTAGAAATTTTGGGTTCATATGTGGATTTAGGGATACCTCTAGTGAGATGCTGAGCTAGCTGTTTTCTAGATGGTTCAGGAACATCCTTGGTAAGTGAATGGTGTTGTGTGAGGGACTTGGACAAAGGTGGACCCACATCTTTAGTCTCTAGGTGTTCATCACTACTTTGATCCAAGGTTTCACCTACTTCTTGATTAATAGGTTCAAAGAGTTCCACTTCTTCAGAGATGTTAATAGGTTCAGAGAGTTCACCTTCTTCAGAGATGTCCAACCTACCCACATCTTTAGAGACGTGAACACCCACATCTTTAGAGATGTCCAAGGTACCTACATCTTCAAAGATGTGAATATCCACATCTTCAGAGATGTGATCATCATAGTCTAGAGTCTAAATTTCCTTTTGGTACTCCCCATGAAGTTTAGGCTCAGAGGAAAAATACATAGTCTTCATGAAAAACTACATCCAATGTAATAAACATTTGTTGGGTTGGAGGATGATGGCATTGGTACCCCTTTTGGTAAGCAACATATCCTAGAAAGACACATCGCAACACTTGAGGAGATAACTTGTTGCACTTATGCTGATGGAGGCATACGAAAGCTACACAACCAAAGATGTGAGAAGGTAAATTTAGGATAGTTGGAGCAACAACCACCTCAACAAGAGCCTGGGATGGTGTTTGGAAATCAATAGTGCTGGAGGGTACCCGGTTGATCAAATATGCTATAGAGGTAAGTGCTTCATCCCAATAGGATAGTGGCACATGGGCTTCTATCAGAGAAGCACGGACAACCTCCAACAAGTGACGATTTTTCTCTTGGCTACCCCATTCTACAGAGGTGTGTTAGAACAAGTAGTTTGATGAATATTTCCATGTGCTTCTAGATACTGCTGAAGTTTAGAACTCAAATATTTGCCTTCATTGTCACTACGAAGAACTTGAACTTGTGCATGGTACTGAGTATGAATCATGTTATAAAATTTTTGAAATAAAAAGTTCATATCACTTTTAGACTTCATTAAGCATACCTAAGTCATCCTAGTACAATCATCAATAAAAGTAACAAACCAACATGATCCACCCAAGGTAGTGACTTTTGATGGACCACAAACATCAGAATGTATGATCATAAACAGAATTGGACTTTTATTCAAAGTTAATGGAAAAGAAGAAGGATGGGTTTTTTCAAGTTCACAAACTTCACACTGGAAGCTAAAAACATCAAATTTTTCAAATAAACTAGGAAATAATTTCTTCAAGTAACCAAAGGAAGCATATTCTAGACGTCGATGCCATAACAAGATTTTAGATTTCTGCTTGTCCCCCTCAAAGCCATCCATTTCTAGAGCTTGATGCAGCTTGTCTGAACTCTTTTCCACCAAGTCCAAGTAATACAACTTCCCTCACCTAATACCACAACCAATCATTTTCCTCATCTGGATGTCCTTAAACACATAGAAATTGGGCCAAAAAGTTACAACACAAAGTAAAGAAGTGTTGATTTGGGAATCTGACAACAAATTGTAATCTAAAGATAGAACCACTAAAACATAATCTAGATTCAAAGTATTAGTGAGAGGTAAGGAGCCTTCTCCAATAACCGGGGCCTAAGAGCCATTGGTAGTGGAAACATTTTTTTGTGAGGATGGTTTAAGGGATAAGACCTGTCTAGAATCAAATGTCATATGATCTGTAGCACCAAAATTAATTATCTATGCACTATTAGAAATAAGTATAGACATATTTAAAGACTTACCACCATTACCTGTTGCTGCTAGTAATTTTGAGACCTATCTAGCAACATTATCCTCTATCTTTGTTTCAACAAACACTACATTGGAGGTCTTCTTGGAATTCTTCTTCTGTGAATTGCGGCTACGATCCCACCATTCTGGATACCTAACAAGTTCAAAGCAGCGACTTTTGGTATGACTAGTTTGATTGCAATGGGTGCATTTTTGGGTGGATTTATCAACAACATTAGTGATCTTAGGTGGGTTTTGAGTAGGTTGATTCTCATTAGATCAATTTTGAGTTACCATGGCTGAAGCTTCAGTCTTTTCTGGTTCTCCAATCAATGTTGTGCATCAAACAGATTCATGGTGAACCAATGCATAACATTCTTCTAATTCAAGAATAGGATCCTTTCTCAAAATTTCACCATGAACTTGTTCGAAGTCACCATCTAATCTAGTAAGAAAAATATGCACCCTTTGTCACTGAACTAATTTTTGGTAAGATTCAAAATCATTTTCACTTTCCATGATCACTTTATCACGATGATTCAACTCACCAAAAATCTTGGTTAATTCTCCATAATACACAAAGAGTGTTTTGCCATTCTATTTGGTAGAGAAATCCCTCTTATTCAAGAGAAACACCTGCAATTCATCTGCTCCATCATAAAAAGCCTTAGAAAGAGCTTTCCAAATATCTCAAGGGGTGGGTAAGGGAATGTATTGCTTCATAATTTATGGGGACATAGATATCAATAACCATCTTTTGACCTTTTGATTGTCTGCATACCACTTCTCATATCCATCATCCTTCTCGCTATGTGGTTGTGAGTTACCACGAATGGAAGAGAGTTTCTCCTTCTCACTAATATGCATCTCCATGATTTAAGACCACAAATCATAGTTTTTTTCATCGAGTGTAATCTGTACCTTGATCGATGAACCTTCAAATTGAATAATAATGGGACTAGATTTTCTCTCAGATACTTTTGAATCTAAATCGTCTATGGTTCAATGAAGGGATACAAATGATTCAAGCTTCAAAGCTTTGATACGAACTTGAAAATCAGAAATCAAGAAGAATATTTTTCATTCTTATATTTACATAAAACTGTATAGGTACATATAGCTGTGTGCCATATGCATACAACTATAGGAAAGGAAAGAATCAATTTAAGAAAGAATAGTTTAGGAAAGAATCAATCCAATATTAGAAACAATCCAATATTAGTTTAGGAAAGAATTAGTCCAATATTAGAAACAATCCAATATTGGAACAAGATGATTTCTTTTTTTAAAAAAAATTCTAATTAATCAAGAAAACTATGATATTTTTAAGTATGTTTAAAATGTTTGTTAAAAACTATCAAATGTAAATGGAATAGAAATTATTATAAGAAAAGTAGAGTTAATTCTTTTTAGTGTATTGAAATAATGTGAAATACTGTAAAAGAATATGAATAAGAGGTAGCAAAAAGTTGTCACAATATAACACAAACCATATACATTGTGTTCCCATTTTAAGATTTCTCTATTTTTTTCCATTACAATAGCTACAATCATGTTGATCCATTTGTTGTTGTGACTTCCATGTTTGTGAATTATCTCCTTTCCTAGTTGAGCTACATCTCTTCATAGTTTGGTGATTGCCCTTATATATTTGCTCAAGGGTTGTGACTCTTGAATGTTAATATAATACATTTTCTACTAATTATATTTTAAATGAGTGATTATATTAGTACATATAAGATTCATATTGTTAATCAATTACTCCTCTTTAATCCATCCTTTTAGTTTTATATTTTAATGTTCATTTTTATGATTATTATCATTTTTATTTTTTATGGAGGGTTCAAACCTATGAGGCTCCTAGCTATCAACCAGTGAATATTGATTATATATTATGATATTATCAATTTGGTGAGAAACTCTTTTTGTTTTGCAGTGTATGCAACAGATGTTTTGTGTATTTATTGCCAAAAATCAAGGGTAGGTATTTCTTGGGATCACATTGAACTCAAGGAACCACAAATCATGATGCTTTATAAGGAATTGTGTGTGAGATTCTTAAGCTTGATATTTCTTAGGTTTGGCCTATATTAGATTTTCCATGTTAGTACATATCTTTCTAAGATTGATGTATACATGATTATATTGGGTTTCACATGGTGTTTTCTACTCTGTAATTTCATGTGTTACACATTAGTTTTGGGTCCTATGTGCAGAATAGATGGAACACATAGAATTGATTGGATCTAGGTGTTGTGTGAAGCACCAGGACTTCCCGAGAGGCCACCCTTCCAAGTATTACTCCAACTTGAGTGTGCTTAACTATTGAGTTTCCTCCATGGTTAAACCCATTCTGCTTCAACCCCATTTGCAAAATCTCCACCAAGTGTTGTTCCTTATGAAACATTTAATAGAAAGCCCCTTAAGCTCATCAATTGATATGACAATGGTTTAACATTGTCACTCATATGATGAGACAGGGCATACAATACATCAACACCATTTTTCTCAGGGGAAACTCAAAATTGTGGAATAATAGTTAAAATGTAACAATAATAATATTACTAGCAATTGTACACATATTAAAATGTGACAATAATAATATTACTAGCAATCATATTTTTGTGTGCAATGGGTACATCGAAGATGTGGGAAATGTTAATTAGGAAAAGTTTAGTTTATTTTAGTATTGAAGAGCATTTAGTAGGTCATTTAGACAATGATCTTGTTTATGCAACAAAGCTTTATACATCGATGTTTTTTTTTTTTTCTAGCATCTAGTCTCCTTTTGTCTCATAGGAGATTTGGAAAAAAAAGTATAAACTTTCATTTGATAATATCATGCTTTTCCACAATGGGACATTTGGAATAAAATGTGACCTTCCATTCTAGATAATGTTGCAACAACCCTAATAGACCTATATACAAAATGTGGAATCATAGATTCAACCTCAACAAGTCCTAGTAAATAAAAAATCAACTATCACATTCTAACGCTCGCACAAAGTATCAAATACTAGCACTCACACAAAGTGACAAATTACATAAAAACAAGTCCACAACCCAAGACTAATAGGACTATTATACAATTTTCATTGTATCATACAAATATGAACTTCATTATTCCTTCCACTATGAAAATGGCGTCCCTATTAGAATACTCTTGACCAATCATTGCTCAATTTTCTTAAAATCTATTTAATTAATTGTAATTTAATCAAAATCACTTAAATTATATGACAAAGAAATATAATAAATAACATAGTAATAATATTTAGATAATATTTTATGTATGATTTATCGAAGAAGATGATGATGACAATGTACATGAATTTTTACGAAAATTTG
Organism: Cupressus sempervirens; assembly: GCA_028749045.1. Classification (NCBI taxonomy): domain Eukaryota; kingdom Viridiplantae; phylum Streptophyta; class Pinopsida; order Cupressales; family Cupressaceae; genus Cupressus; species Cupressus sempervirens. The sequence continues at coordinate 1,008,013,262 of CM053785.1, read as the reverse complement.
AAATTTTTTAAAAATTTAATTTTGAATGCATTTTGTAGAGAGAATAACCGGCCCCCTTGTATATTAAGAAAAAAATATTAATTTAGTAATTGAATAATATTGTATATAACATATTAGCATAATAATCATAGTATTTTAAACCAGGCAAACCTAAAGCTCCGCATCCCCGTGCCCCAATAAAAAAGGACGACGTCAATGGTAGATCAAATCTATTTCACTCATTGTACTGTGAAAACAAGTACAGGAATAAGCTAAATTATTTATTCAGACCCCCGACATATAACTTCATATATACGGACTTTCACCTCCTGCTAGTTTATAAAACATTTGCTGCAGTGCTGCTTGGGAATTAGATAATTGTAGTGGCCGGAAGCTTCTAGTTTCTGATTTTTTATGCTTTTGGGCCTCTATTTGGGTTCTATAGGAATGCACTAGAAAGATCAGGCGGCCATTGTTGTTTGCTGTGAATTTCCTGTTGTAATGGCGCAGAATACCAGACGAGCCTGTTTAGACCAAAGTGAACAAAATGATGAACTCCTATCCCTTCCTTCCCTCACAGATAGTCATTGCTGATTTAGATTCAGTATTGTCAAATTGTCTGGTTTTAATGTGCTTGTTCCAAAGAAGCTAATAATCTTTCTTTTTATGTTCATACCTAGCTTGTTCAGAAAAGCTAGCATTAGTCTCATTGTTCAATGCAAAAAATAATGTTCATCTGAACAGAATATTTTATCTTATTTTATGATTGTTCACATAAAAGTTTGTATTGATTTGGTTATTACTAAATTATGGGGCGGCTTAAATATCACATATTAAGTTTAAATTTATAGGCTAAAAGTATTTGATAGTTAAAGTTGACTTATTTTTTCAAGACTCTGTGATGTTTAAGAGTGGCTCTAAACTATTAATGGAAAAAAAAACTGAGCCAAAATAAGATTTTTCAGATTTTCCACATGATTTTTAATAAACCCTGAATTTTTTTTCTGATTTTTTAAAAACCCAGAAATTTTGTCTGATTTTTAACAAATCCAGAGATTTTGATGGATTTGGTGCTTTTGTTGTGAATGTAGGCTTGCAGGACAGCAGAGCTTCTGATATGTTGGGAAAGCGGTCCTATTTCTCAATGTTTGATTGGGGCCCCATTTCTGAGTTGCATCAATATGGAAAGAAGAGGGGAAGGATGAGTAATGAACAGGTCCGGGTGTTGGAGAAGTCCTTCTTCGAGGTGGGAGATGGTAAATTGGAGGCAGAGAAGAAGAAGAAGCTCGCACAGGATTTGGGATTGCAGCCCCGCCAGGTGGTTGTGTGGTTTCAGAACAGACGGGCACGTTGGAAGAAACAGCAGCTTCACCTGCACAACGATCATCTCAAGCAGGCCTCTGATGCTGTCATGGCTGACAACCACAAGCTCAGAGCTCAGGTAGTAATACATGACCACCCTTAAACATCACACAGTAAGCAAGAAATTGAGCTTAAAAAGATAAGTCAACTTTGACTATTTAACACTTTTAACATAGAAATCATGTCTTAGTGTGATGTTTAAGTCGTTGGATTATAGACTAAAAGCACAATCTTCAAACAGTAATGGATTTTGACATTCCCTAATGATGTAGTTGTTTTTGAATGGAATTGCATAAAATATTTTCTTACCAATATTTACGACTTCTGATGTTTTTCTCTCTCAATTCTGATGATGGGTTATTGAATGAAATCAAAAACATCGATACAAAATATTTTACATGATTCAATCTAAAGGCAGCTACACCTTGATATCAGAGATTGTGGAAATCTGTTATTACTTGACTCATGATCCCTAAAACTGATTAACATGTTGCAGGTTGCAGAGCTGAAGGCTGCAAGAACAACAATGGGAAGGATATTGTCTTAAAGAGTGTGAAAAGTGAGTTTGAGACTAACGTTGAAGAAAATGAGTCGAACCAGACTGGGATAAAAATGTGAAGGACACTAGGGAAATACAATTTGTCAAAGAAATGTTCTAAGGTGGGCTCTGATGCTTGTGGCGGTGGTATAGATATAGATATAGATATAAATATGGATATGGATGGAGACAATTTCTCTTCAGTTCAAGATGTTTCCTCGATGAATTTAATGAAATATCATGGTGATGGAGAGGAGAGCTACTGTTCCTTCCTTACAGACCCTCACTTGTATTACTCTGACAGTTACAGCAGCTGCTCTCGTTGGGACTGATTTAAGCATATCTTAGTTTTAATGATGGACAAACCATGAGTAAATAGTAGTGTGGGTATGATGAGAAGTATTGGGCTCCTATGTAGTTTTATCAAATATACCTTGAGTAAATAGTAGGTTGGGAATGATGAGAAATATTGGGTTCCAATGTAGTTTAATCAGATCTAAGTAATGTTCATATAGTAGCAAAATCGATTGCTACTATGGGCCTGCCATGAATAAATAAATACTAGGTTGGGTGTGATGAGAAGTAATAGTCATATAGTTTAATCAGATATAAGTAATATTCATATAGTGGCAAAATGGCAAAATCAGATATAGGTAATGTTCATGTAATGGCCTCCTATAAAAGGAAAGTCTTTGTAAGCCCATTTATAATGATGGGTGTTTGGCCACTTATCACCACATGTTTATCTAAATGTGAGCCCATTGTCTGTCGTTAACCTTAATTCTAGAGAATTATTTTTCTTGGCACATCTCTCTTCTTTTGTAATCTGAACACAGACATGGAATGTCTCCTTTTCCCCAGGAAGACCAAACATCTTGCTGTCTTTGTTTCTAAAATGGCAAATTTACAAATTAATGGCCAGAAACATTCAGTGTCTGGGTGTAATTAAAGGAAGCAAAATGTGTCTAACCAAAGTACAGCTAAAGGAAATGCACAGAGCAGAAGAGTCATAATACAGCCGCGAGTTAATGTATAAAATGTTTTTATGGCGTTTATAAGATCACCATTCATAAAGATCAAGACTTGCATCTAACCAATTTTAAATGATGAAGACCATCAAAAAATTTCAAGTGATGAAACATTGAATGAAGAATTTCAATGATGTAGACGAGACTCTAAGGGATCAGAATTGCACTCACAAAAAATTTTAAATGATAAAGTATTGAATGGATGCATTTTAATGACTTCTAGAGGACCATCAACCTAAAGGATTAAGAGTTACATCTATCAAGCAAAGGATCTTCATTTCAGATCACTCTATATCTTTTATCAAGAGTTAGTAATCTAGGTAGTGAGGAAGATTTTCATATTGTTTACTTTGGTAATCAAGATTTTGTTAATTTTTGTCCCAATTAATGATTCTACAACATCCATTGTTAGATATGGATCAACCACTAAGGTAGAGTGTAGTAGCAGATAAGTTTTGGCTATGGAGTTCTTGTTCTCTAGTGAAAGGATAAGAACCATTGTTAGTCCTTGTCATAAAGCAGAAGACTAAAGTTATCGATTGCATGTAGAGAAATTAGTTTGTAAGTTGGAATATGTGCTCTTCAAATAATCTCATCTTATATTATAGTTTTAAAAACATGATGATGTCATTAATATAAATTAATATTTTCCTATTGGTTACTACTAATTTTTCCCAGCCGTCTTTTCTTTTTTGGTTAGACATATTACCTAAAATTTAGGAAGGCAACTGTCATTTTGCAAGAAAGCTATGTGTCTCTTGTAACAAATCTCAAGACATGTAATGACAACAACATATAATGAAGTTTTTTTGCATGTAATGAGGTGTATATCATTTCAACTATTTCATACATAAACTCCTGTGAAAACAAAAGGTAAAAATGGAGAGACATTTTTAAGAGTTTCCAATGGAGCATTCGTCCAATGTAAAGATTATGCACTCTCTGCTATGTTTCCATCAGGAAAGGTAACTATAGATTGTAATACATTTTCTATTAGCTTGTCCCTTCTACTTACTAGAAGAAATTAGTTTGTGAAAGGATAGTCATTCGAATTAATATGGGGGCACAAATTCAAGATAGAGGATACAACTCATGGCACTGGTGGAGTTGGCGATGGCGGTCAGAGGTTCATTTTTCAATTTTCATTGCACCCCCACAATGCTATCCTTGGTGGGAGTAGCTCCAACCAAAGCAATTCAATGTCACCACAGAATGGCAATGATAATTGAAATGTTAGAGGTAAGGCATGGTGATCTAGATTGATCATCTATTGGTAGCTTGTAACTAGTAGGTAGCTTGATTTTTTCAATGTATTTATTGATGAAGATATTTACTTAGTTGAGAGAAAATTCACTGATTTATTTTTAAGAGCCTTACATGTTGACTCCAATCTATGAGTTGACCAAATCAATATACCTATATTGATAACTTGCTATTTATGAGTGTAAATTTATGAAAAAATTGGCGTCATCTTTTGTATTTTGGAATTGATGATTCATGTCCAATTATATGAAAATTCTTAAATCAACTTTTCAGAATTCACTCTAATAAATCATAATCACATTTATGTGAGAAAATTGTGTAAACTTTTAGGAAATCCTAGGCTGATTCATCACCATACAATTATTTTGAACTAAAAACTAAACAATTAAATACTCATTGGAAAACATCTTGTGTTACAATGTTTGGAATTTGTGGATCACTGGATAGATAGTTAATACCAATTTATATAGTTAGTCAGCTTATGACAAATGCACTTTTATTTTGTACATTATAAAGTCACTTGTTTTTTTCTTTTACAACTTAGTTAGAAGTAAAGAGGGAAGGAACAAAGCATAGATATAAATTTATTGAAGCATCCATTGGTCCTGTGGCTATCATTGGAAGAGATTGTTGAAAGGGACAATATAAATTGTCACCAAGGATGTTAAGCTCTTGTAAAGGTGATTGTTATAGCTATCGCAGGAGGGCACTGCTAGGGTTTGCTGATAGCATTTCATGGAGTTTTTCCTTTCGTAGACAAAGGTTGTGTTTGAATTCTTTGAGTCAAAATAAAATATGATAATGTTTTTTTTTGGAATTATTTTCATTTTACTATTTGGATAAGGTAAGCATAGAATTGTCTATGTTATGTTTTGATTAAAGGAAAGGAATAAATTAGTTAAAAATAATAATAATTTTTTAAATTGAAATATAAAATTTATATATTCACAAAAAAGGTTTGGGGATACAAGATCATGTTGGGAGTGATGAACAATTACGGTGAAACACATACAATGATGGATGTATGTACGATTATATTAGCTATTTGGACAAGTTAATCTTATGTATAGTGAGATACATGTATACTGAAGCTAGTGTGATATGCTTAGTGAGTACAAGTACAGGTACGTGAGTATGAGCACAACGAGTGTAGTAGTACAATAAAATCAGTATGCCGAAGGGACTGAACTGATGTCAAAGGTGTCCGAGTCGAAGGCATCTGAGTGACCATCACTGATGGCATCTACATGACCAAAGGTGTCTAAGTGATCGAAGGTGTCCGAGTGACCATCATTGAAGGCATCTATGTGACCGAAGGTGTCCAAGTGACTGGAGGCGTCTAATACCTGAAAGAGTGACCATTGAATGGATGATTGACTGTTGGATGGATGAGTTCTAAGGCTGCTAGTAACCATTTTGTTCTTGACAATTAATGCACCATATTCTATTTATAGAATGTATAAATGTCAGTGGGATTCGTGAGGGCAAGTGAGAAGGCTGTCAAAGTCAAGTTGATTGTTAAGGCAATTTGATCTTGTGAGCCTGTTTAGAAACTAGGGTTTGTTATATGTAAATTGTTTATTGTAATACAAAGTTTCTTGGGGGGTTTTGGGTGGTGGGTTTTTCTCGAAAGATTTTCCCACATTAAATATGGTCTTCTATGTTTATCTTGTGTGAATATTGTTTTTTAATTTTCTCATTTTTCCTATGCATCTCAATGTTCTAAAGTAGATTTACAATATTTTATATTTCCCTTATAAATTGGCATTTGGAAGGCATTTTGCGCAAGTAGCTTTCCTAATAAGTAGTATCAGAGTTTGGGTTATCCTTGTCGGGTAGGGTTTCGTTTTGTGTCAATTTGTTTTCAGTGGTAGTTTGAAAAGTATTTATTTGGTAATTGAGATGGTAGGTACAAGGAGAGTAAAGATTGAAAAGTTCAATGGCATGAATTTTGTGTTGTGAAAAGTTAAAGTTGAAGATATATTGGTTGATTGTGATCTATGGGTTCTTGTGTCTGATAATAAGCCTTTAGGCATGAAGCAAGAAGATTGAGATCTAGCAAATCATAAGGCTAGAGGACTGATAAGGCTGTGTCTTGTAGCTTCTGTTATGTTGAATGTTCATGCGGAGAAAACTATGCATTCTTTATATGGAAGAAGTTGGGAGATATTTATCATGGAAAATCCTTGGTAAAAAAGCTCTTCCTAAGAAATAAGTTGTACTCTTTGAAGATGGATGGGGGAAAAACTATGATAGATCATTTAAATGTGTTTAATATGGTTTTTGCACAATTGACATCTTTTGGTGTATTTGTTAGTGAAGAAGAGCATTGCATGCTACTACTATGCTCGTCGCCTAATTCATGGGATCATCTTGTGATGGCCATTGGAAGTATGACCACCCAATTAAAAATGGATGAAGTGGTTGTTGCACTTTCATCAAAGGAGATGCAGAGGAAATCTTCTAAGGTGGCTAAGGAGGCTCTCATTGTTCAAGGTAGAGTGAAGGAGAAAAGCAAGGACATGAAGCTTGAATGTTTTGGAAAGAACTCCAAAGTGAAGTGTTGGAACTACGGGCAGATTGGTCATATCTAAAAGGATGGCAAAGAGAAGAAGAAGATGAAAAAGAAAATAGAGAGTTCTTTTGATTTTGAGTCTTCTCAAAGTGATGAAGAAGATGCAAGTAATGTTGCACTTTGGTTAATCTGTCATCTAATGATGACTGGTTAGAGTAATTCAATCTTCATGTGGAAGATGTTTGTCATGATGCCATGTGTGACTTGGCACCACCGTAGGGTGGGAGTTGTTGGGAGTGACATTTTTGCCATGTGTAACTCAACACCACAATTTAGTGGGATTTGTTAGCAATGTCATAGTAATTGATCTGCATTGGTATTGCAGATGTTGAAGGCAAGAGATTCTAATGTTGTAGAAGGATATTTTCAAATTTTCTGAAGTACTATTTGGAGATGTTAATTTTCATGTAACTGAAGATGTTGACATCTTGAGGGCTCAACTGAGTCTTTGATAAGGGTGTGGTTTATGTTTTCATTTAACATGTTATGATATGATTAAATGGAGCATGGAGTCTCTCTAATTGAGATTATTTAGATCATATTGTCATGTTTGTGTTTGTAAGACTATGGTTGGAACTTTGACTTGTTGATCTTGGTTTAGTTTCTTTCTTTGTAGTACATTGATCATTTGTTGGATACTTTGTGATATTGTAATGTTGCATTTAGAGTTGACAAGGATTGATTAGTTGCAAGTGCTCATGGAAACTTAAATATGGAGATGATGGTGTTATCTCTTATGATTAGAGATGTATTTGTTGAAATGGTTGAAGGTTTCAGCAGGAGGACTGTGCGGTATTTAGAAGTGTAAGTAGAAGGACATGGTACATGGGTAGTGTACTTGTTTTATGTTCTTGATGCTATGAGTTTGTTGTTGCACTTCTATGTGATGTTATTGAAAATGGATAAGGTTAAGTTTGAATGGCAGACATGGTCATGTCAAGTATCTCTATGGCTATGAGTACATACATTGCCAAGTGGGAGATTGTTGGGAGTGAGAGGCACATATGGTGATTGTTCACCATACGGTGAAAATCATACAATGATGAATGTACGATGAAACACCGTACATTGAGGCACCGTATAGTTATATTAGCTACTTGGACAAGTTAATCTCATATATAGTGAGATATATGTATAATGAAGCTAGTATGATATGCTTACTAAGTATGTAAGTATGAGCACAGTGAGTGTAGTGATACAGTGAAGTTAGTATCCTGAAGGGACTAACCCAATGTTGAAGGTGTCTGAGTGACTGTCACCGAAGGCATCTTCATGACCAAAGGTGTCCAAGTGACCATCACCGAAGGCATCTGTGTGAGCAAAGGTGTCCGAGTCACTAGAGGTGTCTGATACCTAAAAGAGTGACCATCAAATGGATAATTGACTATTGGATGGATGAGTTCCAAGGTTGCTAGTAACTATTTTGTTCTTAATAGTTAATGCACCAAATTCCATAATGAATTACAAAATGTATAAATGTCTTTGGGATTCATGAGGGCTAGTGAGAAGGCTGCGAAAGTTAGGTTGATTGTAAAGGCAATCTAAGCCTATGAGTCTATCCAGAAACCAAAGTCAGTTGTATGTAAATTGTTTACTATAATACAAAGTTTCTCAAGGGTTTTTGGGTGGTGGGTTTTTTTTGAAAGGGTTTCCCATGTTAAGTATGGTCTTCTATGTTTATCTCGTGTGAATATTATTTTTTAGTGTCCTCATTTTTCCTATGCATCTCAATGTTCTAAAGTATATTTACAATATTTTGTATTTCCCTTGTAAATTGGCATTTGGAAGGCATTTTTTGCAAGTAGCTTTCCTAAAGATCACCCCACTAAAGTTCGCATTGTACCAAGGTCAGAAAGCTTACAAACCATTCATAAAAAAAAAAGAATAAACATTCGTAGGCAGAAAGAGCAGTGAGGGAGGAGGACATTGGTGATCATCTAAACCCCATACATCAAACCATTAATAGGTGGGTTGGGTAGAGACCATCCATCATCACTAGCGTCTTTTTATTTTTCTTTTTCCTCCCCGTTTCTGGCATGTGAAATTGCAAGGACCAAGTGAGGAAAAGACCATTTAGAAGAAGTGTTCTCAAGCTACAGAGCCACCACTAGGGGTGGACCAACTAGAAAAAACAAGAGCAGGAGCAGGGGCACCCGAGGACTAGCCAGAGCTGCATCATGGCAAAGAGGCCAAGTGACAATGGCAACCATCATTCCCATTGCCAGGACTCTAAACCAAAATCTGATGCAACTTTTGTCACCATACAAGAGGCATTGCTCGAGTGGTTCAACAACTCCTATAGGTGGGCCACCTTGTTGCCTAATACTTGAATTAACTTTTTGTTGAACATATGTATTACTTTCAAGTAATGAATGTGTAAGTGTATAGGGAGAGATAGGTTTAGAGTGGAAAAAAATGATAGTTTGATTTGTGAAATAGAAATTTTAAATCTAGAATTATTATAATTTAAGAAATGTAATTTGGAAATGATAGGAGTTATTAAAAAGAGGAATAAAGGATAATGTTTAAATGAAATTATTAGCAAGAAAATGTTAATGAGAAATTGTAAAGTTGGAAGAAAAGGTGAAATTGTTTGGCAATATTAAGTGTAATGCCTACCCCTACTTGACTTTTCTAATTGTATTGTCAAATTCTTTTAGGCCAATTCTTTGATTTCATTTTATGTTTAGCAGTGTTGGGTTACTAGAATTGATTAATTGTATTTCATATTTAGTTAATATATGTGTTGAGTTACTTTAGTACTAGTTATTTCAGTTATTTCATGTTTGTTTTGATGATGATATATATGTTCACTTAAGTGACTTTTAGTTATTTAATGATGTTAGTTAGATGAATTATTTTTATGTAGTTTCTATGGATAGTTATCCCATACTTGATGTGTATGGTATGTGTGTATGTTTTCTTTATGTTTGATGTTTCTGATGTGGTTGGGAAAGGGAGTCGTAGTCACCTACTAGTCAAAATCTACACAATGCACCACTTCCTATCATTGCATGTTTAATTTAGAATATTGTGTTTATACATGCATGAATTTTATGCAGATTGCAAGTAATGGGTATCGACTTCCTTGAATTGCCAGGATGAGCATACCCTATCGTACTATTTCAATGGTATAAGTGGGGAGATAGCTCTTGAGTCCATATCCTAACCTAAGCCAATTGTCCTAGAAAATAGGACAAGTATATGAGTAAGTTTTGCCTTTTTGAATTCGTCAAGTGACATGAATTCATGATTTTGTCCTTGGTGTTTGATTTAGTTTTATGTTTAGTATGATGGGTTTTCGTATTCAGTCTTTTGGGCAAGTGGTGATTTTATGTTATAATTACATCAAGTAAAAAGATAATTTAATGAAAATTTTATAAAGAAAATTTAATATTTAACTATATTTAATTAATTGATAAATAAATTAAATAAAAGATCTAATTAAAGTTCTAATTTTGATGCATTTATATTTGTTTAATGTAATTATTATTTAGGAGTTTTATTTTAATAATAAACCCTAAATAATATTATTAGTTGATTAATAAATATTATTTGATTAAAAAGAAAATATTAAAATATGAGAATTTTTGATTAATTAAAAACTAATTAAATTTATGCTTTAAATAAAAAGTCTAAATTTAAAAAATTGGTTAAAGAGAAATTAGAACATGATGTTATTTAATTACATTATTAAATATGTACTTTATTTTTAAAAAAAATATTTTAAAAGTCTAATTTAAGAAGTTGAATAAAAATAGAATAAAAATATTAAAAGATTAAAGATTTAACATTTTTTAATTATGATTATTTAATTAATAATTATTAGATTAGAGTTGCATTTAAAGAATGAGCTTTAATATTCTTATTAATTTAAATAATAAACTATGCTTTAAATAAGTGCTTGCACTAATTACTAAAGTGGAGGAAAAGAAAATATAAAAGAATATTTTAATTAAAAAGTTCTGTAAATGTGTATGAAAGAATTAAATTTAAAAGACTATATTAAAGCTCTATTTTTGACGTATTTATATTTATTTAATTTAATGATAATTATTATAGGAGTTTTATTTTAATAATAAAATCTAGATAATGTTATTAATTGAGTTAATAAATATATTAGTAGAAAAATGTCTTGTGAATTTATTTAAATAAAAGAACAAAAATTTAAAGACAAAGTTATGGTTCTAATTGTGGTGTAGTTATATTTATTTAATTTAATGATAATTATTTAGGAGTTATATTTAAATAATAAAATCTAAATAATATTATTAATTAAATTAATAAATACATTATTAAAAATGCTCTAAAAATTAATAAGGGAGAGAAAGCTTTAATTTAGTAAAGTTTATTTTAATTAAATTGCATAAAGTGTGTGCATGAAAATTAAAATATAATAATTAAGGCAAAGAGTTTTTGCATGATTGCATGATCAAAGCACTAATTTGGGAAAAAACAAAACTATTTATTAAGAAAATCATAGCTCATTTCTAAATACACAGGTTTGGAGGAGGCAATTTTTGAAAAGAGCATTTTTGAAAGAAAAGGAAGATTCTTGTGTGTTTGTGCATTTATTATTTTAGCATCAGATCCAGGTAGGATCTTATGGGTTTGTGCAGTATTTTCTCATTCTTCAAATTCTTGTCTTCTCCATGTCTATTGTGTTTCTATTTTTAGAATTTCTCTGGGTTGAAACCCTTGTTTGGGAAAATTGATTTCCATTATAGAATTGTCTTTGATTTAATCTTAAAACCTTTAGTAAATATTGAACTTTAGAGTTTTCAAAACCTAATGAATTATGAAATTGACTTTTGTATGCACTTTTTTTTATGACATGTGATTTTACTATTTTGTGTTGAGTTGACTTAGCTTTGACTAGTCAAGATGTTTACTAGAGGCTTGGGAGTTTTGTTTGTGATGTCATGATGATGTGTTGTATATGATCTTTTATACTCAACCATGGTAATGTGTTTTGCATGCTCTATGAGGTGGTTTGATCCATTGATTGTTATTGCTTTCCAGTGTTCTTGTATGAATCTAAGGTGAATGGTGTGATCTATCTAATATAACCTTTGAGTCTTCAATTAGTTGTATTTGGATTGCTTTCCAGTCGCTTGTATAGGACTGAGGTGTTTGTATGATTTGTTCTTGGTGATGTCATGTTATGACGTGGATTGGTTTATGTATACTTGTTTTTGGGATCAGTCTTGATAGGATGATCATTTTGGTGGAACCTATGATTATGATCAATGATTTTTGATACTTGTCAGTTGCTTGTTTAAGAACTAATGTATGGTATGTGGTCTTTTGTGATCCTTTTTCTTTATTGAGCTTAGGTTAGGTTATTTGTATGTCGTGTTGGGAAGTGCTTAGCAATGGAGGTTGAGGCCCTAAAGAGGTTGATGGGTAACCCATTGTAGGTTATTTAATAAGTGATATAATTTCATTAAATAGGTTTAAAATTAATTAACAAGAATCAATTTTTTTCCTTGCCCATGCCTCGAGTGCTAGTACGAGTAGAGAGGATTCTTGGTTGTGACCTTGCATTGTCAGTATGTCTTGTTAGTACAAAAGGATACTAGTGTCACATGGAGTCACTAGGGGGCTGAAGGATTAAAAGACTAGCTAGGTAACCTTAGAGTTGGTTCATGTGATGAAACTTGCCCACATGAATAATAGATTTCCTATGTGTCTATGTTACCTTTGGGATTAGTTGATACATATGTCTTGGTGCCCTTTGAGATAGTTTTCTTTCGGGTGATTCTTTGAACCTAGATGTTGGTTTTGACTTTTGAATTTTTTATCATGTTTGGGACTTGAGTTTATCTCCTCAGCATGGTGGGAGTGGACCTTTTTGGGTTCCACGAGGTCAAGTGGTAGTGCTTTTTCTTATACCATTGAGATCTGACTATCAGATGCCATTGCTAGATGTGTTTGTGCATAAGTTTTTTTCTTTTTTTGGAAAGAATGGCAAAGCCATTATACTATTTATTAAAAAACTACTTCGGAAAGGCTCAAGGGGGAAAGAAGTAGGAAGAAACTTACACTTAGTGTTTGTGCAGATGTTCCTTTATATCTATTCCTGTATTTCTATGATGGATGGTTATACTTAATGTATTGTATTTGATTTCATAGATCTTACAATATGATGTAATTTATTTCATGATGTATATTATGTCAGTACTTCATACCTTATGACCTATACAATGGATGATGGTGCATTATGATTATTGCCAAGTGGCATTCGAGTTGACTATATATTATTTAAATGGATTCATACTTGTACATTATTCTTTGATGAGAATTTATTATAAATTGGATTTAGTATTAATTAAAATTAAATGTGATTCAATGTTATGGGACCCTTAAGCATTGTAACCTGTTTATGTGTTGTTGATGTATGAGTGTATGTTTTAGCTTCTACTATTCTATAACTATTGTTGCATCTTTATCTTAAAAAGAAATGTTTGTCAAACTTAGTAAAACTTTAGGTTAACTTCTTTTAGGTCACATGGCAGGGTGTTACATTAAGAAAAAGAATAATGATGTTGAAGAAGAGTTACATAAATTATTAAAAGAGTAAAACAATTTACACATAAAAGCAATCTTAAAATTGAAAGTAGAGTAATGTTGCATGTGGAACATAAGATTTATGCTCTTTGTTAGTGATGCAATGAAAGGTAGGAGAATCCCCAATGGAGATGTCCTAACCCCCACTAAATAAGAACACAACATAATATAAACAATAACACAAAGATTTGGTACCAATTCACAACTCTTTATTCATAAAAAAACTTATTACAGTCAATGTATTAGGCTGTAAGGCCTTCCCGGTTATGGCTAGATACAAAGAAATTACAATAGTTCTTCAAGATCCCTCAAGACCCAACTCAAATCCTAGCTAGCCCAAATCTATAACACAACAATAATCTAGTAGAAACCTCCAAGATCTCAACTTCTGCTCACAAGCCACCAAGCAATCTCCTTTTTTCTAAACCACAACCATTAGCTTTTCTCCAAATTTTTTATCTCAACTAATCCTCTACTAATGATATCAAATCCTTCAATGATCCAAATTCATCCCATAATGATTTATATATCAGCACATGCTCCTTATATAGCCAACTAAACCACAAGTCGGCTAGTCAAGTATTTAATTACAATATAGGTCCAACTTGGAAGAGTAAACCAAAACTCTAACAAACATGAACAAAACTAAATACAAAGTTATATTAAGCTCCACACATGACCCAATAACATATCCCTCTCCTAACAAGATCTCATTTCATGCTACGAAACCACACAAGATGAAAACTCCACACATTTCACACGAAACTATTCAAAAATTGATACCCGAGAAAAATCACTATATCTCCTAGGTCCGATTGAATTAGAACTTGTGCTCTAAATTGAGGGTATTAATTTAGGTCCTCTACAACCCCTTAAGTGAACAAAGTCTGATTCCTCAAGGAGAACTACACATCCATCCCGAAAGTCATGCACAGAAACTCGTCATGAAATTGGCAGAAAATTGATGTGTTAGCAAAATGGCCATATCTCCCAAACCATGATGAATTAGGACTTTCACCTTGTACCATAGATTTTAATCTAGGCCTCTTCATTCCTTGAAATTTTCAGCCTCTGACTCATTGCACAAAATTAGTTATGCTTCCCACAATAGGCATGTAGAAACCAGAAAATGCAATTCCAATAGCAAGGTAAAAATGACCCTAACTTCAACATGATAACTCCAATCTCTATGCACACATAGGACAAGGATAAAAAAATGTCTCCAACATATCCCTAATCTTGAAAACCATAATTCCACAACTTAAGCATAAATCCCCATCATACAAGATTGTTGACTTCCCTAGGATGCTCCTGCATCCGTTAGGTAATTGTGATTTTGGTGAAGCTATTTATAAGGGAAGTGATGATCCTATATTTGATTATGCAAATTATTTTGATGATAATGTTGGTTTAAAAATGATGAAAAGAATGGGATATAAAGGTTAGGGATTAGGCATTTGAGAACAAGGAATTACATAACCAATTGAACCAACAATAAGGCCAAAGCTTGTAGGCCTAGGGTATGTCTCATGTCACATAAATGATGTTTTAGGTTCTAACAAATTTATTTCAGAAATTGAATCTTCTCATTGTAACAAGAAAGGGCCATATAGGGGAAAAATATTTTGATTTACATCCATGTACCTTATGTGGAATGAAGAACCATAGTGAAAAGACATGTTGGAGCAAAGCACTAAAGAATGAACCTATTTCAGGATGCATTAAAGAGGATTGGAGATGGAGTTTTCGATCAAGTTTGTACAAAATATCAGGTATGATCAAATGATTGTTTAAGAACAAGTATTTCTATGTCAGAAAAAAATTCTTTTGCAAGGATGACGTTGTCCAGAGGAAGTAAACTTCAGAGTTTTAAGAATTGTAGATAATGAAGAGACAACTATGTATGGTTCCTATTGGAGTGAGCACTAGTAATGTGTCTCACATGGTCAACCATAGGTTGATCATCTTTGACTTGTAGATTGATTACATTGATGATTCTCTACTATTTTGAGATGGCCAGGATAGTCCTTACATCATAATAGTGTATAAAAATAAATATACAATGAATAAAATGTATTATTTATAATTTGATATTTTAACTATATTATTTTCAATTCTACTATTATTTCTTTATACCTACGTAAAAAAGATCTAGATCAAAACTGTGTTTCATTTAACTTTTCTCTATTGACAAGATTCTTTACTTAAGAACATCGGTTCTCTACAATCCATAATAGTTATCGTTAATTTTTCTCCTAACACAATTGTGTGACATTTTATTATTATCGATGTTTCCCATCACACTCTACCATCAGAAAACTCGAAATGATGACCTTTCTCAATGATGGATCTCACACTAGTTACCAGAGAATTTACTGAGAAAGATTCTTTACACCTAGGACAAAACATGTCCCCCACCAACGTTGAGAAGTCGTCACACAAAGTTTCCCTTGGGGTGAACCCAAGGTAATCTAAGCATAACTCTATTCATACCTAAAAGTTTGACACTTCGTTTTGTGTTGAGGAGACGTCTTGTCTGCGAGATATGTACGCACTTACCAATTGGCACCAATAATTGACTATACATTCTATAGACACATACATTACGAATATGAACAATTAGAGAGCTCCTCTCCTTATCTCTTCAAAAGACAACCCAAGACCCATCTCAGCATTTTCACCATCCAAAACCCAAACTTTTTCGTACCTGCCATTTTGTCTCCATCGACTTTTTCTATTGAGGAGCTTGCAAAGATTCTCCCTCTCTCTTGTCTTTCAACTTTTCATGATGATCGTTCATCAGACAGGGGCAGTATTTCAATCAGATTATGCACCCGTTTCTCCATGGTACTAAACAGAACATTCTATGTAAGAAAATCATAGGTCTCTATGTACCCCACCATGATGGCATTCTTTGCTCCTCCTGTGCTCCTCATGCATACCACTTCATTCTTCATTACGCTTAACCATATAAAAATGACACTTTAGACTAGTATCAATAATAAATTTATTTATTAGTGCATGTCCTAAAATTCTTAGTTAACAATATGATAAAAAAGTATAAAAAGAAAAGTGCTTATAGTTGAATCAAGAAAGATGCTAACTTAGGACATCACACACTAAGGGAAGAATTAAGCTTGGAGAAAAATGTCAACCTTAACTATTTAGCACTTTTGGTCTAGGAATTAAGCGTAGTGTGTGATGTTTAAGTTATTCCCTAACTTTGTGAGAAAATTACAAAAAGATTTCAATATGTACAAAGACCTGAGCTACCTTTTAAATGCTTCAATTATGGGGAGATAAGACACTTTTATAAAAAAAAATCCATATAGAGAATCTAACAATTATAATCAAAAGAAAAGGTAGAAGTATTCCAACAACAAGAAGTTCAATAAGAATCAAAAGGATTTATTTGTGGATGAACACAATGAACCATCTCATGATGAAGAAGACCATATTAATATTGAAAATATTGGTGGCAAATCTCTATTAATGGAGATACTAACTCCTCATAAGAATTCTAGAATAAACATTTGAGATGATGAAAAAGTTTGAGCTTATGAAAATTTTGTTATGTGTTGGGCCAAAAGAAGGACAAAAGAAAAGGATTGTTGAAGAACCATAAGTCAAAGAGATGTTGAAACAAAAAATTGGAAATACTAAAAGGACCATCATTGACTTAAAATTCAAAATAGAAGAAGAAGAAGAAATAATTGACGACGTTCTCACAAAAGATTGAGGAATAGAACAAGGTCTATGAAAGAATTGAACAAGGTCTATGAAAGAATTGAAGTATAGATCTCTAATTAAATATTTAATTAGATAAGTGATAATTATATATCATTACATATGAATATTAGGATTAATTCTACTAAATAACATAAAGGGGGGAATGTTAGATAACCTTGGAAGTCAAATCTAATAGAGAAGTGATATAAGTTCAAAATCTTAAAAAACTATAACAATTCATGGAAACATAAAATTGGATAATGGCTTCATCTATTTAAAGATGGGGAATAGAAGTTTTGAAAGATGAGCTTCTAGAGGGAAACCATTCCATACAAGGTTCAGTCATTATTTTTATTATTATTATAATTGCAATCATTTCAATCATAAAGTTGTAACTTGTACACAAAAGTTCTAGTAAGAAGTAATAGCTTTGTTAGCAAATTATGTTTAAATCATTGTTTGATTTTAATAATATTCTTCCCAAGTGAGACAACAATGGACATATTGCAAGAAAACATAAAAGCAATTTTGTGTGATCTCTCATTTGAAAGTAAAGTAAACAATATAGTCAATTAGAAAAATGGTTTCAGAATTGTTGGAAATAAGAAGCTTAAAGAAGCTAAAAGTCTAGAAATTATCTTGTGGCTCAAAGTGTATGCCATTGGCCCCAAAGAAAAGAATATGTTGATCATTGTAGTGAATTCTCTAGCCACATGACTCGCGATGAGAGAGAATTTTTGAAATTTGACAATTTTGATGGAGAAGGTGGTTCTCTAGGAACAATTTTGTTCCTATGATTTTTAGAAAGGGTACTGTAGACACCCTAAAATTGGCAAAGACCTAAAATATTGACAAAATCAAATAAACAAGGAAACTGACAAACTTTCAAATCAATCGCAACATCAAATCACTTAAGTGGTTAATTAATTAATCACCTATCAAATTCAAAAAGATCAAAGCCACTTTTAAAGAGGAAAATCAATTCATAAAATCATTAAAAAAAAAAATTTGAAAAGGAAAAAGGTAAAGACAAAAATTAAAAGTAAATGCAACATTTTAATAAATCAACAAAAAAAAAATTATCCTCTCAAAAGTGAAATTCACATTTTTAGAATTTTAAAGAATTGAAAATACTTATTTATCCTCGCAAACCAAGTTTGTTGGATTGTTCCTCTTGGGACTTTTTGAGATTTTTTAGTTTCACCATTACCCCCAGTAAAAAGTAATATCTAGATCCTTACCCCAACCCTATTCTAAAATCTTATAAATAGAAGGGAAAATCAAGAGCAAAGGAACCCAAGTTTTAGGCATCTATACTATAAGCAATTAGAGCTACCATTTAGCATCATTATTGTACAGAATTAATGTCATTTTGATATTACTTTAGGATCATTTTGATATCTATTTAGCTTTTTTTAGCATTGTTTAGTCTTATGCATGCACATATCATAGCTCATTTTAGTGTTATTATCTTCATATAATTGACATTTCATATAGATCTCCTATAGACTTACCTAGATCTGCATTAATAGCATACTCCCATTCTAGAACTGTCACTAAGATGTTGGTGTAAGAGAAATTGTAGCAGTTGTAGTTAGGGAAACATGAGACGTTGTGGAGTCTTTATTTAATAGTGATTTCTTGAGTCTAGATTAGTTCGCTATTATTTTGATTGCACTCTGCATCAAAATCTCATGAATACATGATTCCACAATGTACAAATTGGTGCCCACCATGGGGCTTCATTTCAAAACCTCATTGTTCTTTAAATTTTCATTCTAATCTTTGAATCTATTTGTAGATATCTTTTTTACTCTTGTTTCTTGTGCATATCTGACTTGTTAAAGGTTTTACAACGTTCGAGAAGACTCATAATAGGAATGCCAACCTTTCAAAGATGCTCATGAACTCACGAATAGCAGATTTAAGATTTTTCTAACATTCCAGCGCTTCTAAACACTATTTCAACACTTCTACTTTGTTTTGCAATGTATTTGTAGTGCTTTGTAACACATTTGCATTCTTTTATAGCATATTTACCAGATCCTTTAGCATATTTATATGTTCATATAACATTTTTAATTGATCTTGTAATGCATTTGAACAATTTTGTAATGCATATGCAAAGTTCTATAACACATTTGATCAGAGGTATAAACTGCCATATTTGACTTGCAGATCTAATTTCTAGTTGTTTACAAGTCTCTTCTAGATTAGATAGGAAATCCCAGGTTACTGAAATGGCAGATAAGGGAATGAAGACAATAAAAGATGCATGTAGCCTTTGCTAGTGTTGAATCAAGTAGGCCTAAAACTCTTGTCAATTAAAGTGTGACATTTCAAAGTTCATAGCCTAGCTTAAAGTAAGAAGTTCAATTTCTTTGATCTACTCATAAATAGGCCTATGCTCTCAATTCACTGAGTTGGTTAGAATGCCAAACCTTTTGAAAGGTTTAGTAGGAATCAATTTGGGAATAAACGAACACATAGACCGAATAGGGTCCTCTTGTCTTCATAGTTAAAGGATCATAATTGAATATTTTTCTTTGCGTGATTCAAAGGTTGGAGTAGTAGGGATATGTTCTTACTCTTTTAGGGTGATCAAATTCCCAAACTTGCTTCCAATTTATGTTTCTCATGCTTTTCACTATGTAATTTATTCAACTATAGAAAGGCTACCTCTCAATATTTTCCTTAGCTAGGCCGATGAGAGGGAAAGCCTTCCATCTTGTATTCCTAATCGAATGCAAGTTGAGTTGGTGGGAAGCTCTCTTTCATAAGAGAGGTAAATTCAAACATTATAGATGAACACTAAAACCTCATAGTCACCAGCTATAGCTAACTGTTGTCAAGAAATTGTTTCTTTTTATAGGTGTGTGCATTGAATTTTTTATTTTATTTTCATTATTGTGATTGGATGTGCTTGTTTAATACATGTTAATGAACTCCAAATTATAGTCCTTCCAAGCCAATTCAAACATGTCTGCAAACCAACCTTGAACCAAACATAAACATTACAATACACATTAAGAAATAACACATTGAAAACCTAAAACAATGCATGTGATCAATTATTCAATGCATTTTCATCCTTTAATGCATTTGAAAGATAGAAAAATGTATTTGATAGATAAAACAACACATCTAAACATTCTATAGTACATCTACATTTAAAATAGTGCTTCCAAAGTGTAGAAGAGCGCTTGGCATAACACAATGATGAATCTGAGAAATTAAATAGCACACTTGAGGATTCCTACAATGCATTTGAGAAAATTTGTAAAATAGAGGCTATCTGCACACAAAATACTCATAAACAAAGAACATATCTGGCTACCCTTTTCCTTCAGTCACACTTTGCAAAACTGAGGAACTCTAAAAGTGACCAACACCTTTAAGATCAAGCAAGAAATTTTACAACCCTACATAGGGATCTTTATCCAATAGACATCATCACCTCAACTTCATACATCAAGTCAGACATGAAATGAGACACACATCCTTCCCTTACCTAGCTTCACAGAATTGAGTCTTATCATCATCAACATTACTAGAAAACCTTTCAAAACATAGCTTGACACTTCAATACATTTGGTCTAAAAATAATCCTCACATAATCAAAATGCAAAAAAATTAGAGGGATCTCATCCACATCTCATGCCACAATGCAAAACTAGTGTAGTTGCAAATAAAAAGGAACAAAAAAGAATGCCTATATGAGTAAGTGCCAGCATAGAAAAATGAACAACCAAATCCACACAATCCCTATTTATCATTGAGTCTGTTATGCACATTGATTTCTTATATGCCACGCCTACTAAAAAATTACCCTTGTTCAACCAACAAGACTTAGAACTCACCAATGAAATGGGTTCACCTCAAGCCTGGGGCAAAAATAGCCTAGAAACAAAGATTGAGGATTTTCAACAGAATCTTGAACTTATTGATATAATGGAAAAGATACTAGAATAACATAAAGAATTTTACCTTCTACGATTGGCACACCAAGGTGCAAAACTACCTCCCACCTTTGATATATCAAACCTTAGGAGGGATCAAGAAGAATCACCCCTAGAGATTGTCACTCAAAAAATTCAAGACTTGCAACTGGAAATGGAAAGAATGAAATGGGGAAAAGTCCAACTGACTGAATTCAACCTCAAGAAGGTATGCCCTCTCCCATTTTATAGAAACATCACCTTGACACCTTTTCCATAGAACTTGCAAATATCAAAATACGACAAATATTTTGTCACATCAGATCCTCAAGATCATCTTTGAAAATTCTATATGTTAAGTATGCAATTCATGAATGATACGACTTACCTTATGTGGCTATTCCTAGGAGTTTGAGGGGACAAGCCAAGGAGTGGTTCTCAAAACTACCCTCCAATATTAAGTCATTTGATCAACTGACTTCTATCTTCATTGCATAATACTCATATAACATCAAAAGGGAGGTCATCATGATTGACCTATGAAATAAAAAAAAAATCTCAAGAGAGTCCTTTAAGGTATTTTTACAAAGATGGAGACATAACTTCACTAAATACCATCGAGATATTTTAGACAAAGTGAAGACAAATATTTTCACCAATAGCCTCTCCAAACTTATGAACTATTGGCTACAATTACAAGGTCCAAAAGGCTTTAAAACCACACTAGAAAACATAGCCAAAGTGGAAGAGACTTTGCTAAAGAATGAAACCATTAAGCTATCAAAAGATGGAAAAGGTTTCTCAAATGACTCCTCACAACCACACAACTCATCTAACCGGTCGAATGAAAACCATAAATTGTGGTGGAGGAGCAATAATGAAAACATGGTGAATGATGGGGTGGTAGAAGAAAATCATGTTAAACCATAGCCTCACCCCTCTCCCAATCAACAATATTTGACTATCAACAACACCAACACGCCTTCTTGTCAGGACACATAAAGACAAGATCAAGCTCATCCTTTCTATAAATAGAAGACAACCAATCCTCTAGTCCAAAATATCTCAAACCAATAGGTGGTGTATAACCAAGCCCCTCTACCAAAAGGATATAAATCTGTTAATCTACATAGGGCATACACTCTCGTAGGAGAAACATATGAAAGAGCATTATAAACACTCTTAGTAAATGAGCTTATTCTCTTTCCAAAATCCAAACCCTATGAACCACAAGTTAAACCTTCACGGTGGAGTGAAAAAACATTTTGTGCCTACCATCAAAATAGGGGGCATCTCACCAACAATTGATATGCCCTTACGGGGGCCATTAAAAAACTAATTGATAATGGGACCATCAAAGTAAATAATCTTTGAAATAATGAAGATCAGATAGCCTTCAAAAATCCCTTCATGAGCCATGAGAAGGTTGAATCTTCCAAAAATAACTAGGACACATCCTCTAACAAAAAGGTCAATTATGCCCACCATTATGACAATACGATCAATATGATCTCAGAATTTGACAATGTCATTAATGTCATTATAATTAAAGACAAGCACAAGAAACAACCCTTAAACACAATTACCCGAGGTCAAGCCTCTAAAGTGGTTATGCTAGGGGCAACCACCAATTTAGAAAAAGCAACCATGACTTCCTCCATATCCAAATATAGTCTGGTTAACTAGCTATTACAAAATCTTGCCCATATTTCTATTTTTGAATTATTGCAGATATCCCCAGAGCACAAGGAGATACTGACTAAAGCCTCAGTGCCTGATGATCTCAATGTTAATAGATTCCAAAACATGGTGAGAAACCTTGTTGCTCCTCACTGTATATCCTTCTTAGTACAAGATGACATTTTCTTCACCGATACGCAAAACGCCCCATTAGAAATTAAAGTCTTCATACACATGAACATAGTGAAGAGAGCCTTGGTTGACTATGGGGCTGGTCTAAATATTTGCATGCTAAACCTAGTAAAAGAAATAGTATATACAAAAGATGTTGTTGATCCCAAGAAAAAGATCAAAACAAAGGTTTACAATGATGAAGAGAGATCCACTAAGGGCATGGTCATCTTAGCAATAAGGGCTGACCCAATTGTAAAAGAAATTGTTTACCAAGTCCTAGACTTGAAGTTGACTTACAACATTTTATTAGGTAGACCATGGATTCATGACATGCAAGTAGTCCCTTCCACTTATCATCAATGTCTAAAATTTCCATACATGGGTCAAGAGGTAACTATACCCATGGACCAAAACTACATGCAATATTGCATTCCTTTGTTCCTCATAATAGAGAAGAATTCCCCATCTCAAAAAGTAATGCCAGTGAGTCTGCACTAGCAAAAACCTCAAGCTCCACCAGCTAAAACAACAACCACTTTTCCACAATGACTAAGGGAAAAGAGAAAGTGGGTTGTTATAATTCTTCTATCTCATCATTACTAATACCTAGATACTCCAATCAAAAACATTATGAGGAAATGAGTCATTTAATGAGAGAATTTAACTGAAAGTGCAAAATACAATGTAAGGCTATAGGTGAATATTCAATTTCATTGTTTGACCCACCATCATCTCCTAAGTCACATGGAAAACCAACTACAAAGAACACTTACAATGGAAACTTTGTTAAAGAAAGTGATATATCTCCAAGCATAATAGAAGAAGAAAATGAGAGAATATGACATGTTGATATCTCCTCCCCCACTTTTTTGGAAAAGGTTATGGGTTGATGAAAAAAATGGGTTACCATGGCAGGTGGTCCTTTGGGAAAAGGCAAAGGTATTATTGAACCACTAATAACACAGTTCAGACCCAACAAACTAAAAATAGGAGTGGGCTATTTAGAACAAGAAAAGGAAGGTTTTCTAGCATATCTTAAGCCACAACACCTTATAAGTCATGACATAAAAATAGAGATTTCTCCTCCTCCACTTTGGTTTGGGTACCAAAAGAGAAGGATATTTTAGATCATAGCGCATCCCATCTAAAAAATATAAACCTATCTAGCCCCGATCTGCATGTTGTAGAAGAAATATTCCTGGATGCCATTAATGATGGAGATGATGATGACTTCACCAAATGGTAATTTAATTCACTATCTAAGGAATCTACTCATGATAAAGAATGTGATGTAATTCACATTTCTACACAGAGCATTGCCACAACACAAGAATTTGCCTCTAGCTCAGACTCCCCTTCACTACATAGAGTCAATTCATGATGGATTGATTTAGATGTAGATATGGAATAGACACCTAGTCTCACTCCCCAAGGTGATGATGCACCTAATGATGAATTCTAGTTCCAGACCCTATTTCTAGATCTCTTTCTAGTAGAAATTGAAAATTAGGATAATGAGTAGTTTGATAACTCTAGTGTCCTAGATAGCTTAGAATAGGTGCACATTATAGACTTACTAGATACAATGTATGGATCACCAAATGAGGTCATGTCCTTGAACCAAGAAAAACCATATCCATACCCTGAGTTATTATCCTTGATCCATCTTGAGCTTATGGATTGGGATACAACCAAGCCTCATAACATTCCCAACTTTGACACTAACCACGACAATTGTGTATACCTTAATGCAGTTGAACCATCTCCAAGACTAGGACCAAGGGAAAAACCTATTGATGGGTCTAGTATTAATCATCTCAGTCACACAAATAGAGATCTAACACCTCACAAATCCAACAACCCAAACCACGTTGTGGTAGGTCTAGATAAAAATAGAAACAAATAAAAGTGATGCATCTAATGATGAAAACACAATTGTGACACCTAAAGATGAGATGATTGATGCTTTACTTGAATATTTATAAGAGAGGTCTCTATCCTAATTGAGCCAACATAGAAATTCAATATTGGGACAGAGAAAGAACCCAAATTCATTCACCTAGCATAGTCATTAACCCTAGAAGAAAGAAGTACATTCATTCACTTCTTCAAGGAAAGGAAAATTAACTTTGCATGGTCTTACTCTAACATGTTGGGGTTAGATCCTAATTTGATCCTTCATTATCTCAACATTGCTCTAGAAGCTAAGCCAATCAAACAAAAGCTTTGAAAAATGCATCCACATATAGCATTGTTAGTAAAAGTAGACTTGCAAAAACTACTCCATACTAAATTCATCAGACCCTTAGCCTATGCTTCATGGATCTCCAACATTGTGCACATTTTAAAGAAATATGGTAGTGAGGTATCTGTATTGACTTCCATCATGTCAACAAAGCATGTCCCAAAGATGATTTTCCATTGGGTAGAAGCAAGAAATTGCGTCTCAATTTTGCAAAAGTTCACAGATTGAGATTGTGATCTTTTAGAAATGGGCACTCATTTTAAAAAAAAGGGCACCCATATTAGGCTCGAGCACCTGATCTGAAAATTAAAAAATGGGCACCCATTCTTTTGAAAATTGGGTGCCCATTTTTTATTTTCAAAAAAAGGCTACCCATTTTTGAAAAAATAAAAAAAATTATTTTTTTTAAAAAATAGGCACCCATTTTTAAAAATAAAAATAGGTACCCATTTTTCAAAAATTGGGTGCCCATTTCAGAAAAAAATCATTTTTCTAATTTTTTTGGGGATGTAAATGTGTTTTAAATGCCGATTTTACTTTTTCAAAACAGGCACCCATATTTTGAATTTCAAATAATAGGTTCCCATTTCTTACAACAAGGGGAGGGATTTTTTTTCTCCTACCTTAGATTTTAGTTTGGAATAGGCTTGGTGAGACCAAGCCTATGCCTTGACCTCTCAAGTTTTGGCTAAGGCATTAAATTAACAAATTCACACCTTGCAATAATTTTTAGAGGGTTTTGTCAATCAAATTTTTTCATGAAACAAACACCCATAAGATTTCTCACTATCTTGATTTCAGAAATATAAATTTATAGTTTTGTGATTTTATTTACTATTTTTGCATTATTTTTTAATCAAAGGTGGTACCTAAATGTAAAATAGCGAGGTTCACTAAAACTTTAATTACTTTTTTTTTTAAATTTAATTTATATGTCATCAATCTACATACAATTCTCTTAAAGTTTTTTTTTTTTGAAATTTTTTCTTTTTGATCAAATTATAGTGTTTGTACATGAGAGGTTTTAAAATTTACCTTTATAACCAATTAAAAATTAATAATAACAAAATTATTTAATAAAAAATTAAGAAAAATTATTATCATCAATCTTTGGACTGTTAGGTAATTTCCTTTAAAAGGATTTACAAAAATTCATTTATTTGTGTCAAATTATGGTGTCCATGCACTAGTGTGGTATGGTCCTAAAACAAGCATTTTGAAAAAGTGGTTTTTAAAGATTCATAACAAAAACAAAATCTATCATATGGGTACACAAATAAATTACATATTCAAAAAGTAGATTCTGAACACTACAATTTTTCTTTGTAATTTTTTTAAATATTCAATCTCTAAATGCCTCAAATTTTGACATCAATTTACAAGAAATTTCAAAAATAAGAAAAACACTTCTACTTTTTGCCCAAAAGTGAGACCCAGCTTCTTGCATTTACCCCATTACTAAGCATCAACATCATTGTAGACTTAACATCAAGACACTCTATGTTCTCCCTTATGGATGGTTTTTCTAGTTATAACCAAATCATGATAGCACCTGAAGATCAAGAGAAAACAACATTCACTTGTGCATGGGGACCTTCTATTGGAATGTCATGCCCTTTGGTCTAAAGAATTCAGGAGCTACATATCAATGGTCTATAACCACAAATTTTCATGACATGATGTACACATTTATGGAAGACTATGTAGATGACCTTCTATTACAGTCTTATACCTGTGAAGACCATCTTCCAATTTTAGACAAAATATTTGCATGTTTAGAAGATTTCAAGGTTAGGATGAATCCTAAAAAAATTTCTTTTGGGGTACAATCTGGAAATCTCTTGGGCTATAATGTCTCTACCAAAGGGATAGAGGTAGATCCCACAAAGGTCCAACCTATTGTCAACATGTGTCTGGTTAGCTAAATACCTTAATAATAAAGGATTGGACATCCTTCTACATTGACTTCATGACTAAATAGAATCATGTATTTTCCTAAGTATAACATAATAACTTCATTTTATTTGTCAACCTAGGAGCATAAGCTTGAGAGAATGGCTGCAAAGTATATGCTCTGATTCCTCTTTAAGTCATTACAACTACAAAAAGAAAATAATGCTAAAGGAAATTAAGCTAAGAACTGAAGAAACATTTGCCTTAAAGCTTAGAGTAATGTTGCAAACAATAAATCTACTTAAACACCTACACTGTAGGAATAGTTCAACAATTATGTTATCAAAGGCTGCATGAACAATAGAAGTCTACTTTGCAAGGAAAAATACTAAGAAAGGAAATCTATTCTAACAAAGCAGTTCACTCACCAAATGGGCCCTCTTGGATGAGTGAACAAAAAAAAATCAAGTTCGAGGGTGGACACTTGAGCTCTATATTTTGTTCATTCATAATAAGCAATTTCATTTGAAAACAAGATTCTATTCTACTAAAGAAAATAGTCTACTCTATTTCCTTTTGGTCAAAACTAGGAAAAGATCAAAATCTCATAATCCCCTTTCAAGGTTACAATAGAATTTATTTAAAGGAAAGCTTCTAACAACTTCCTACTCCTACGATCACTCCATCAGGGAGGATCAATTACAAATCATAAATTTTATAACATAAATTCTATTAATTTCATTTTAACTTCCCCAAGGATATAGTAGGTCAAGGAAGCTATCTTCATGCACTGCCATAATAGAATTCTTACCATGATCTACTACTGCGGTGATTCATCAATCATCTAGTCAACTTTGACTTCAGCACTGAAATGTTGTCTTCAATATTCATGGCAACACTTGGAAAGCATTAAACACAAAAAATTCTACATATATACATTTATTTCATCATCAATGTTAGAAAAGTTAATGTTCAGATTATCACTCTTGCAAATCCTATGACTATAGGAAGGAACCTACCCAAACATAGCATGAATGAGGAAATACTTATCAACATGTAATATCCTTCATTAAACCATAAAGAGCCATAGATTCAAACAAACACAACATGACTGATCAATCAATACTTCAATCTCCATGTCTTAACATATAGATAGCATATCCATAAAACATAATTTCTTTTGCTTAAACCACAAAGTCTTAAATTTTTTCTTGCAAGATAACTGCTAAAAACAAGATAAAAAGTAATAAAAATAATGGTCTTTTAGAGGCTCATCATTCCCCCCAACTAAAATATTGCTGGTCTCTAGTAATCATGAAGTTCAAGATCTTGGCCCACACTCTCTAATCACTAGGTGTCCTTTTACCTAGCTCATTCTTCACATAGTTGAAGTAACCATAATTAGCCTTGAGCCTCTTCTAGTGCCAAGTTTCAGTAGTCATTTCATGATCTTCTGCATTTTTATTTTTTTCTAGTAGTGGCTATAGGAGAATTAGGGGTTGATACCTTAATGGTAACCAATGTTTACACTAATTTCTCCCCAAGTCAATATACCAAGGAATCCTTATTGTAGCAAGAGTTAAATTTTTTGGACAGTGGGGTTCTCTTATTTTTAAATAATGTGGCATTCTAATCCATTGCTACCTTGGGGCAACAATTTTTGTTTCTACATTCTAAGATAAATGTTTTTCCTAGTCTATAAAAGCCCACTCTCTAACTGTACTCACCTTACCAAGTCTTGTAGGGTTTTCCAAAATAGAAACCGAGTCCTGATATGTTCATCTATAATATTAGACTTTTGGCGTTGTGAACGAAGGTCTTGTCATCTCACTTTCCCTGTAGGGTGCAGCTTGATGTTCCCTTCTTATTTCATTTTGCATCCATGGCATTTCTGCCCTTAACTACACATCCCCTACATACAGGACTAGGTTCCATATAGCATCATTAGGCACCACTAGATTGTGAAGATACAATTCAAATAGTAAATTTTTTGAGGGCATAGGAACGTATTGAAATGTTTCATAAAATTCATGTGGATTAGAGATAGAGGGGTTAAGACCTTCCACAATTATAGTTAACTTATAATTGGAAAATTGTTCTTTAAGAAACAGAGCATACACTAGTAATGGCAACCTACATTCCATTAACTAAGGAATCAATCTTGTAATATTCTCAATTCTTCTCTTCAAAACTTCATTCTGATTTGTACTTTATTTTAACTGGTAGCTCTGCTCATCAATAACACACTTTAATTTCATTTCTCCAAATTCTATTGAGCTCCTTCCCATAATAGTTGATGAAACAAATTAATTCCTACAGATAAAGGTGAGGATAAATCTAGTGGTGGTAATGGTTCATGATGGAAGAGGTCTATCCATTCAGGCTCTAATTGATGAGTTTTGTTGACATATGGTGGTGTGGAGCACCCATTTTTTCTTGTGGCAACAACTATTTCCTCTTTTTCCTCCTTATTGGATTCTATGGCCGCTGTAACAAATGTATCAAACCTTTCTTGATCTAGGTTTTCCAACACTTCTTTAACAATTTTAGGTCTAAATTCTAAATAATTTTTTGATGCGAGTTATGCACTAATGTCTTGCATAGAAGTATCTTCTTTAAATTCCTTAAACATTTCAATCTCATCAGATTTTAGGCCTAAATTCTAAATAATTTTCTGATGCGAGTTATGCACTAATGTCTTGCATAGAAGTGTCTTCTTTAAATTCCTTAAACATTTCAATCTCATCAGATTCCTTGTTGCTATCGATAAACACATAATTTATACTACACTCAGCTTCAGCTGGCACATTTTGAGTTGTACTCTTAGTTTTACTAACTTTAGTTTGTGGCAATTTTTCCCTTGAAGAGGGCTCCTTTTCAATTTTAGACACTTTAGCAGTAATTATAGGAATAGAGGCCTCTGAAACCCTACTCTTGAAGAGTCTTGCACTTCACCTCATGGGTGGTGCGGAAAAACATGGGGAACTATTTTGTTTCCTCTTTCTTACAGGTGTTTCTTCCATGGGCACTTCAGGAGCTTTTTCTTGGTCTTCCTCCTCTTGAGAGTGCAAGGGTTCATTAGGGTTGCTCTCCTCATCTAATTGCCTTAGCTTTTCTACTTCAGGTTCCAAAATTTTACCTTTATCCTTCTTAGTAGAGGACCTATTTTTAATAGATAGTAGGGCTTTAGGAGCACTAGCAGTTGCTACCTCTTTGCTTTTCTTCTTTCTAACAATGGAGGGTTCAAACTTATAAATCCATTTCTTAGTTGGCTTATGACTAGAGGGAGAGGTTTCAGGAGTATTTTCAACTCTATGGAAAACTTTATAGACTCTTGTGGATGTTCTTTCTCTTCATCCTACACCCTGGCCTCTAGGGCTAACCAACCTAGGTTCTACCTCTTTCATTTGCAAGAATTTCTCCCATGATCCAATTTATTATTTATTTAACTCTCTTTCTACAATTAACTTTATCAAATCATGATGAGAGACCAACTAATCACTACTTGAATGAACTAGAGAAGCTTGCTTCTTAATAATGTTGAAGTTGATGACTGATCAACCCCATAGCTCCCAAGAATCACCTACATGCAAACACTCGTCACAAAAAAAGAGAGGCAAAAAAGTTATGGAGGTAGGAATCGCCAAATCCATAGATGAAACATTCTTGATGAGCAAAAAAGAAATATTTCTATAATGAACAATGAATTATCTCAAGTGAATGT
The DNA here is from genome assembly GCA_028749045.1 of Cupressus sempervirens. Taxonomy (NCBI): domain Eukaryota; kingdom Viridiplantae; phylum Streptophyta; class Pinopsida; order Cupressales; family Cupressaceae; genus Cupressus; species Cupressus sempervirens. The sequence continues at coordinate 1,007,982,564 of CM053785.1, read as the reverse complement.
TTACAATGAGAGATCATCCTTATAAGGGAGATCGAAACCCTAAAAAAGGTCTAACCTAGGTTGCATCAAAATAATTAATAAAAGAATTAATTATTAAATGCCTGAAGTTTAGCTTAAGCAACTAGAGTTAATTAGGAAATATCTAATTACTCTAAGAACCCCCCTTTAGATAAACTTAGGGAGTACCTAAAAACCTAGAAACTACTGCTAAAAGTAGAAATGGGTCTTAGCAAACAAAGCCTGATGAGGTACCCAAGCACAACCAAATCTCTATAAAGAGGAGAAATAGAGAAAACCACACGGGAAAAAATCTACTCCAAAAAGAAATGGAAAACATGCTAAAAGAAACTAGTGAAGGATTGTAGAAGCCTCCAAACTAGGGAATGTCCTAGAAGATAGGAACAAAGATGACCATGTAGACCACTTCTAAAGCATGTAGAAGCTGCAAAACTTTGTCAAAAGTAACTACTAATTTGAAGAACCTCCACTAAAATAGAACTTGACCAAGTAGAGAAGACTATAATTTTGTATTGAATCAGGATGCACACAAAGGAAAACAACTAAACTCAAAGATACAAATGGCATCAAAAACCAAAGCTTGAAGAGTTGATCAATCAAACCAAGGAAGCATGAGAACCCCCCCCCCAATGTAGACAAGGGTGAGGTGATAGACAACTAGAAAAGTCGGTGAAAATAACTGCAAGTCAAGGAACCACAATCAAGATGCGTGAAAGAGTACATAAGTGTGAACTGAGGTGATCAATCTTAGACACGTCATGAGGCTAATGTTATGAAAGCTCACTAAACAAAGGAAGATGAAAAAAAAAGACAAAACATCAACCCCCCATGGCACTTTATTAGAGTAGTGCATGTACAATAGGGCACAAGACATAATGAATCCCAAGAATACAATAATCTGTACAAGTGTCCTAAGATGACACTACTCAAATCAAAAGGCAAAACAAGGCAAACAACTGAAGCAAAAAATATGGATGTAGTATGGCACTTTATCTCACTGCATTTGCAAAAATGCATACAAATGATGTCTACAAAGATTAGAAAAGGCATACGACTAATATAGAAGATAGTACAAGTCATGATGAATCATTTGAAGCAAAGAAATCAATCCCCAGACCTAAAACAACCAAGTTATCCACCAGAATGCAAAAATGCAGAAGACTGCATAGAATGTACTTGTAGCAAAATCTAGAAAAATAACTAGTATCATAGAAAAGAGCTCGAAAAAAATCTTTCCAATGATATAAATAATTCCCAAATTAGAGATCAGATGCTCAAGATATGCCTCCCAGAGCACAATATTGTACCACTAACTTTGATAGCAAAAAAAGCCATCAAAATAACATCAAAACTTAAAACTACCTATGCCACTATGACAGGCTCAGAACTAGCTTTTCAATGATATCTCATTTGCAAAAAATGGAGTCCGTATGCCCAAGATATGAGCAAAAAAAAAAGATAGGTCCAAATAGAGGCCAAGGAGGTGATAGGAAGTAGTGATGCAGTGCTAACATGGTGCTGACATCAGCAAAGGACGAGCACAAAGATGACAATCAAATGGCTATCAAGACAAATAAATGCCATAAAAATGATCCCTATTAGAGAAAGAGTCCAACTGCTAGAAATAAGAGCCAAAAAACAAAGGGTTTGTGCCGGATTAAAAACTAGTGGCCAAGAAAAGCAAGTGCTAAAAATACTTTGTCTTCACAAAAACAAATAACTACCTATGACTAAAAAAAATCAAAACAAGTAAATCCACCATCACTGCCAGGTCAAATGCTGATCTGAACTAAGCATTCAAGTCAGCACTGATGTCAGAGTCAAAGGGGTGGTGGACGTGAGAAGTGACCTTCTCAAAGAAAAAGCTATGGAGCACTGAGCCATCATGTAGAATGAAAAAGAAATGTTCCCAATATTTGATGCATCCCAAGGCACATTCAACAGCCTAAATTCATATCTAGCGAGCATCAGATTGCCATCTGAGGTGTTGAAGTCAACAAATATGGAGAACTCATTCTCCTTTAGCACAAGATTTTAGAAAAGGTGCAGTTTTCTCCAAAAACCAAAGGCTTCAAATAACATGAGCCTTCAATAAAATCTTAAATTATTGTAAGTTGGCATCTACAATGAGATTGCATCTTCCCAAGAAATCACATAGGGGTTCCCCCGAAAAAAAAGGTCAAAAACAAGCACCAATTGTGCCAAAAACCACTGTCAAACACCTGATGTAAATGCCAAAAACCACCGAGCATGGGAAATGCATCCAAAAACAAGTTTTAAGTCTAGATTCACCATAGAAGAAGGAAATGGTGTAGGTGAAAAGAGGTGTGAAAGACCCATAAATTGGGCGTGACAAAAAATACTCCATATCATAGCACAACACAAAATCTTAAGAAGGGAGAAAAGGTAATTTAATAAATGAAATCAAATTAACCTTTTTCTCTAAGACCCCACCTTAAGATGAGCAACAATTTAGTTACAAACAATGCAGAAAGAGCAAGGAAACTACAATGTTGAAAGCAAACTTGGGTCCCGACAATAAGGCCTGATGAGGTACCCAATCACAACAAAATATCTTTGAAATGAAGAAATAGAGAAAACCTAGTGGGAAAAACTCTACTCCAAAAAAAGATAGCTGAAAAATCTAGTGAAGGACTGAAGAAGCCTCCAACTAGAGAAATATCCCAGAAAATAGGAACAAAGTGATCATGAAGAACATCACTGAAGCATGTAGAAGCTGCAAAGCTCTGTCAAATGATGACTGTTGATCTAAAGAACCTCCATTGAAATAGAACCCGACTAGGTAGAGAAGACTGTAATCTGCATTGAATCAGGAGACAAACAACTGAACTTGAAAAAATAGATGGTATAAAACACCAAAGCTTAAAGAAAATAAAACATAAGATGATCCTACAAAGTAGATAACATCACCTATCACATGCTAGTCATCAATATAAGGAAATGTGTCAGTAAATAACATCATCTAAACATGATAAACAAGCATCCCAAGAAGCTCCATCCATGGTGACTACAAACAAATCTAAATGGTAAGAGTGAAAAAGCACTACCACTCAACCATGTGGAACCTCAATGATCCACTCCCACCGCACTGAGGAGATAACATAAAATAATAATTAAAATAGAAAAACTCTAGTAATTAATTAATAAATAGAGAAAGCTAAAAAACACATAAAGAAAAATCTTAAGAAGGGAGAAAAGGTAATTTAATAAATGAAATTAACCTTTTTCTCTAAAACCCTCTTGATGAATGATCAACCCCATAGCTCCCAAGAATCACCTACATGAAAACACTTATTACAAAAGAGAGAGGCAAAAATCTATGGAGATAGGAATTGCTAGATCCATAGACGAGACATTCTTGATGAGCAAAAAGAGAGATTGCTATTATCAAAAGTGAATTATCTCAAGTGAATGTTTACAATGAGAGATCATCCTTATAAGGGAGATTGAAACCCTAAAAAAAGACTAACCTAGGTTGCATCAAAATAATTAATAAAAGAATTAATTATTAGATGCCTAGCTTAAGCAACTAGAGTTAATTAGGAAATATCTAATTACTCTAAAAAATATGCTAATGTATTTTCAGAAATGGAAAAGATAATCAAATACAAAAGAGATCAATCCTTATAAAAGGAGATCAAAACCCAAAAGGGTTCTGATACCATGCTGAAGTTGATGACCGATCAACCCCACAACTCTCAAGAATCACCTACATGCAAACACCTGCCACAAAAAAGAGAGGCAAAAAAGTTATGGAGGTAGGAATTGCCAAATCCATAGATGACACATTCTTGATAAGAAAAAAAGAAAGATTTCTATAATCAACAATGAATTATCTCAAGTGAATGTTTACAATGAGAGATCATCCTTATAAGGGAGATCGAAATCCTAAAAAAGGTCTAACCTAGGTTGCATCAAAATAATTAATAAAATAATTAATTATTAGATGTCTAAAGTTTAGCTTAAGCAATTAGAGTTAATTAGGAAATAACTAATTACTCTAACAAATAATATTGAATAGGAATCTAGGGAGGTTTACCTATCTATAATCATGCCATAGTTGAGCCAACAACTTGAAATGCAGAGCATACAAATACCTCACATGTGAAATATCGAATGATAAATGTAGCAGATTGAACAAACTCCATTGGCAAGGATAGCCTCGAAGTTCCTTGTTTCTTCTAATGTCTAATGGCGGGTCCTGGTGAATGTTAAATTGTGCCCTAGCCATCTTCAAGTCAAATTCTTTCTCCCAGTTTTCACCCTCTTGTGGCAACCCAGTGACTTTGGCTATCACTTCCTTTGAGAATCAATTCTCAGACCTTTAACCACTACAACCCCATCTCTTAAGGTGTTCATAAATTAGAGAGATACTTCTTCATTAAATCCATTCAAACCGAGGCAATAATCTAGCAATCCCCTTCTTCTAAACATTTCACAAGTGGCCGCATCCCCCAATAGAACTTGATGATCAATAGGCTCAGTTCTCTATATACCTTTTCCCATCGTCAATTACAACTAAATTGTAGAATAACTTTGATGTTCAAGGCTTACAACATTGGCTTTGGTTTTTTAGAAAAATGGTGTGCATGATTTGATGTTAAATGCACCATATCTCACAATATATCCTTTGCATCAAATTTCATGATTTTCGCACATGTATTGGCCTGTCACCCAAACACGTTGCATATCATCATTAAAAGTTAAATTACCCCTTTTAATGTCCTTAATTGCATAAACAATCATAGGACAAGTCACTAACATGTGATATTAATTATGTACTTATTTCTAGTCATCTCAATGCACTTTGAAGGTACATGTAATTTGAAACAATCATTCAAATATTCCCCTCCCACCAACTAAATGAAGGCATGGGTCCCACCAGGCTAGGAGAAGCACGGGTAAAAAGAAAAAACAATACCAAATTGGAACAAAGCATGAATAAAATAAAATGCATGTAGAGTTATGTGGAAGGTACCTAGCAACTGCTATAGGAAAGATATTCTAAAATGATCACAAAATTGATAGAGTGATGGAATGGAATGGTAAGATAGAAGAGAGAAAAGTGGAAGTGGAATGGATCTAAAGAAAACATTTCAAAAAGAAGAGTTTATTATGAATGTCTTGATTGGAGTCAAGAATTAGTAGGAGTTAGGGTAGAAGACCTAGACTCAGTGGCTACAAGAATGACAATACCCTTATTATGTTGGGATTACTGTAGGAACTCTTCATGGCTGGTAGTTTTATGGTAAGTCTTGAGGCCATTCCCATTGACAAGTAGTTTGAAGAAAATGGGATCAATGATAGATAACTGAACTACACCATTTGGAATTACTATAATAATCTCATATGGTCCTAATTAGCATATTTGGAACTTTCCTGGATGGTGCTAGTATCTTGAGTCATAAAGGAGTGCCCAATTGCCTATAGAAAACATTTTCTATTTGATAAACTTATCATGTCATTATTTCCTTTGGTATTGAATGAGCTCAGTATTATTTAGTGCAGATTTCCTCCATTCATCAAGATTGTTTAAACTCATGATTTTGTCTTGTTGGGTAATATTGAGTTCTATCCTAAGCTCCAAGGTAATCTTGGGCAATATTGAGTTCTATCCTGAGCTCCAAGGCAGTCTTCAATGTTATGTATTCAAATTCAATAGGCATGATGATTGACCTACCATAAACAAGTTCAAATAGAATATAGCTAGTTGTGGATTTCTAGGTGGTTCTGTAAGCCTAGAGAGCTTCAGGAAGGTGTGTTCCCTAGTCCTTCTTATGAAGTGTTATAGTCTTAGTTAGAATAGATTCCAACTCCCTATTAGTAACTTTAACTTGACCATTAGCTTGAGGATGGTAAGATGATGACTTACCATGCCTAATAGTATACTACTTCATAAGAGCAGTTATCAAATTTGATGTAAACTAAGTCCCTTGGTCAGATGTCAATTGCCTAGGAACACCAAACCATTCATTTTTACATTTAAAAATGGATTCATATAAAATTTGGCCACATTGATATCTCTTGGGTGTTTAATGGGTTTAGCTTCTACCCATTTGGAGACATAGTTAGTGTACACCAAAATATAGGATTTTCTTTGTGAAGTTTGGTGAATGGGTCCTATAATGTCAATTCCCCATTTGTTAAAGGGTGTGACCACTACTTGAGGCTATAGGGGAATTTCATCTGACTTAGTGGGTCTTCCCATTAATTGACACTTGTCACATTTCTTTTTATATCTAGCTGCAACCTTGTGCAAGCTTGGCCAATAATGCCCCATTGTTAAGATTTTGAAGGTTGTTCTTTTGGCTGCAAGGTGACCTCCACAAGCACTAGTACATTTGGTTTCATTTTTTGACCTTTATTGGTCGAATTTTTGACCCAATTTTTGACCAAATTTGACCAAATTCGACCAACCCATTCGTTGATATTTTTTTGGTCAAAATTTTGACCAACTCATTGGTTGGTCAAAATTTTGACCAATATATTGGTCGAAAACCTACCAAAACCATTGACTAAGTTCAAATAGGAATTGGTTGAAATTTTGACCAACAAAGGTAGAATTTTTTTTTTTGCGTTGGTGGAAATTTTGACCAATGAAGGTGGAAATTTTGGCCAACAAAGGTAGAAATTTTTTTTTGCGTTGGTGGAAATTTTGACCAATGAAGGTGGAAATTTTGACCAACAAAGGTAGAAAAAATTTAGGCATTGGTGGAAATTTCCACCAACAAACGTAGAAAAAATTTTAGGTGTTGGTGGAAATTTCCACCAACAAAGGTAGAAAAAACCCAAGTGTTGGTGGAAATTTCGACCAATGAAGGTGGAAATTTCCACCAATAGCTAGGTGTAATATTTTTCCAGGCATTCTATAAAATAGTTCACATGTCTTGCCTATGATATGACATTTTACATGCTTCCTACACTCTCTCATCCAGTTGATGATGGATTATGCAGAGTATTCTGAAACCTTGATTCTAAAAAATACACACAATCAAGTCCAAAATGAACTTGCACTACAAATGGATTGTGGAAATTTGATATTGTTAATTTTGCATGCATGTCTACTAGGACAAATATATGTTTAAGTTGTGATTGTCCTGGTAGACATGCATGCAATTTTACCAATATCAAATTTCCACAATCTATTTGTAGTGAAACTTCATTTTGGATTTGATTGTGTGTTTTTTAGCATCACGGTTTCAGATCACTCTATGTAATCCATCATTAGTCAAATGAGAGAAAGTGCAGGATGCATGCAGAATGTCATATCATAGGCAAGACATGTGAACTATTTTATAGAATGCCTGAAAAAATTTACACGTAGCTATTGGTGGAAATTTCCACCTTCATTGGTCAAAATTTCCACCAACGCCTAGGTTTTTTCTACCTTTGTTAGTGGAAATTTCCACCAATGCCTAAATTTTTTTCTACCTTTGTTGGTCAAAATTTCCTTCAATGCCTAAATTTTTTTCTACGTTTGTTGATTGAAATTTCCACCTTCATTGGTCAAAATTTCGACCAACGCATGCCAGCCAAGTACGCATGCCAGGTCAACTCGCTAAGCCAGCCCACCAAGGCATGTCACTAAGTTGACTATTTGAGTACACTCACAAAGTTGACTCTTTAAGTTTGCTCATCAAGTCACCCCACCAAAATGCCTCATCAAGGTCAGTCTTTAAGTCTGCTCACCAAGTCAGCTTGCCAAGTCACTGCACCAAGTCGACTCACCATCTCGCCTCACCAAGTGGACTCGCTAAGTTGGCTTGCCAACTTGCCCCACCAAGTTGACTATTCAAGTATGCTCACCAAGTTGACTGTTTGAGTTCAATCATCAAGTCACCACACCAAAGTGCCTCATCAAGGTCAGTCTTTAGGACTGCTCATTGAGCTTGCTCACCAAGTCAACTCGCCATGTCGTGTCTCTAAGTGGCCTTGCTAAGTTAGCTCACCAAATTGCCCCACCAAGTTACCACTTTAAGCCCACTCCCCAAGTTAGCTCGCCAAGATGACTCCCCAAGTTAGCTCACCAAGCTGAAAATTGAAGTATGCTAGCCAAGTTGACTGTTCAAGTGTGCTCACCAAGTTGACTCAGAGTTCATTCATCAAGTCACCCCACCAAAGTACCTCATCAAGGTTAGTCCTTAAATCTACTCACCAAGTTAGCTCACCAAGTCACCTCACCAAGTGAGCTCACCCACATGTCCCACCAAGTCCCCAAGTCCGCTCGCCAAGCTGACAATTCAAGTGTGCTCACCAAGTCGACTCTTTAAGTTTTCTCACCAAGCCCGTCCCCCAGGTCAACTTGCCAAGTCACTCTCACATAGTCACCTCAATGAGTTCACTCTTTTAGTTAGCTCACCAAGTCTACTGTTCAAGTATGCACACTAGGTCGGCTCGCCAAGCCAGCCCACCAAGTCATGTCACCAAGTTGATTGTTTGAGTATGCTCACAAATTTGACCCTTTAAGTTCTCTCATCAAGTCGCCCCACCAAAGTGCCTCATCAAGGTCAATCTTTAAGTCAGCTCACCAAGTCAGCTCACCAAGTCATCGCACCAAGTTGACTCACCATCTCGCCTCACCAACTAGACTCGCTAAGTCAGCTCACCAACTTGCCCCACCAAGTTGATTGTTCAAGTATGCTTGCCAAGTTGACTCTTTGAGTTTAGTCATCGAGTCACCCCACCAAAGTGCCTCATCAAGGTCAGTCTTTAGGTTTGCTTATCGAGCTTGCTCACCAAGTCAGCTAGCCATTTCGCATCTCTAAGTGGCCTCGCTAAGTTGGCTCGCCAACTTGCCCCACCAAATTGCCACTTTAAGCCCACTCACCATGTTAGATCGTCAGGCTGGCTCCCCAAGTCAGCTCGCCAAGTTGACAATTAAAGTATGCTCACCAAGTTGACTCTCTAAGTTCACTCACCAAGTTCACCCCCTAGGCCAACTCTCTAGGTCAGCTCACCAAGTCACCCCCACTTGCCCCACCAACTTGCCATGTTAGCTCACCAGGATGACTCCCCTAGTCATCTTACCAAGCTGACAATTCAAATATGCTCACCAAGTCATCTCTTTATGTTTGCTCACCAAGCTCGCCCTCTAGGTCAACTCACCAAGTCACCCCCACCCAGTCACCTTAATGAGTCGACTCTTTAAGTCAACTCACCAAGTTGAGAAACAACAATTACCACTATGCCCATAAGAAGATCCAATTGAGAAACAACAATTACCACTATGCCCAAAAGAAGAAATGGAAAAGTATCATGAAGTATATAATGCTCTAAGTCAAGCAATTTATAATGACTTATCTTTTGACGAGTTGTGTGAATTAAAAATGAAGAATGCCAAAGAGTAAGTAGAAGGGAGCTTTGAAGTTGCTAAGGAGGAGGTTACTGAGCATGAGCCCAAGACTCTAGAAGATTAGTCAAAACAAAAGCAAAATATCAATGAACTTAAGGTTGAAAAAGCATTTCTGGTTGAAAATGAAAAAGTTGAGCTAGAAATAGACATTCTCGTTTAAAAACTACCTACCAATATAAAAAAAGAAGAGCCAATGTAGCAAGTCATCAAATTTCTGAGTCACCATGTGGAGGAGCAAGCAACTAAAGAGGATGTCTTGGCTGATTCTAATTCTAAGTTACAAGGATAATTGTATAAGAGATTCTCAAAAAGGCATCCAAACCTAAAGGTCAGTACTCTATAGATCTTTATGATTTTAGATCAAGGTATTGGATTAATAACATAGATCTATATCAGCTTATCTGTCATGAAAAATTTTTTTATGTAGAAAATGTGGAAGGGTACAAAAGCACTCTAGTCCAAAATGACCAACACATTTTGAAGCAAGATTCAAGAGTTCGTTTATCTTTAATAAGGGATATTCATAAGCTTGATCCATGGAGCCTCATCCCAAGCAATATTAAAAGAGAGCTCAGCTCATGGTTCTGATGGAGATCTATGCTCTATATTTAGTATTTACCAATGCTGAAGTTTTGACAATTGTCCTATTCATAGAAGTTGAGGGATGTCATGAAATTGAAGCAACCCAAATTATTTTTTCAGTTTAGGCAAGTAAATTAAATGGAAGTAAGTTTAGGATGGATCATATAGGCTAGGCTATGCTTCCTAATCACATTGTAAAGGATTTAGGTTCACAATTCAATGATTCATAGATAGCTCTTGGGAGCTAAGTGCCACACTTATGGCCATGGCAGTCACCATGAGATGCTTGGAGACGAAAGATTGTAAGAAAAATAAATTTGAACTAAATTTTCAAGGTTTTATGACTAAGCATGGTATGGACTTGTAGCATTCAAGCTACATACAAGGTTGCCCCTTTTAAATGGCTGATGATGAGTTCAAGAAGAAAGAGACACAAAAAATTACTAGCAACATGAAAGAAAGGCAATTGATCATCTGTTTGAGTGAACAAGAGATGCAAAGATTTAAATATCATGGGTCTTTAAGGGATCAACAAAACATGGAACTTGCATTAGGAGCATGTAACGAGAGAATTCACTATGGAATTGGAATCAATGAAAGAGGAGATTTCACTTCAAGGCATTGAAAAAGAGATCCCAGAGTTTCCATAAGTCTACAGATGAAAGACCATTTGATGATAATCTCAACTTTTTAAATAAAGAGAGATCCTAGAGCTACCATTGCTAGGATGAGAGTTGCTTGTAATAGTTATGAGCTAAGGGCCATATTGAGCATGGTTCTGAATTTAGCTCTATTCTCAATATTCCAACATTTCCTATACTTTCCTTACACCCAAAGAAGAGTTTCCACTCACATGTTGCAATGGTTTCCAACCCATATTATTGTTAAGGTGTTTGAAGCTAGTAGAAGGCAGAAACCAGTAAATATCTTGTTTGGGATATTTCAAAACATGGCTAGTGCCTTCGGAGTCCAGGGATGAAACTAGAGTGGATGGGTTGAGTATAATGGTTAGCATGTAGTGGTCACACTTATTTGCAAGGTACATTATAGTATTAAAATTCAAGATGGCTGAGATAGAGGTGACATCTAGCTTCCCATACAGAATATTGACATCCATAAAGAAGGTTTTAAGAACAAAGAGGATACAATTCACACCTAGTGTCATTGGTGAGACATTTGCAACTCATATAAGATAGTATCCAACCACTACAATTCTGATTTTGATTAAAAGGATGCAATGCTACAACTCAGGAACTACTAGGGGCAACATGGATAGGACTTGTGGAATTCAAGGTGATCCTTATAACAAAAATATAAAAGAGACGAATTCAGGTGATAATATACATTGGTGACATCATCAAATTCAGCACCAAGTACCCATGGATTGAATTTAATTTATTCCACATTTACTATGGCATTTATCATAATATCTGATGTTAGTCCCAACATGTTTATCTATTAAATTGTTATTTTCTTGCTTTAATTTATCAATTAACTATATATAACTATGCAAGTGATTTATTTACTTTTTCATTGTCCTCAATGATTGTCAACATAGTTGGATCAAGCATTTGTATTAATATAGGGTCCAAAAAATAAGAGCAAGATAATGAGCATTTGCAATATCTGACCATAAAGGCAATAGGATAGAGAGGACAAACAATTATCAAGTTTTCATCCAATAAGAGCTAAGGTAATGTAGGGGTGACAAAAATTTCCAAGGACGTCCTTAAAGAGAGCTCTTTGGCATCTACACAAGAACATTTCTGCCCCGGAATAAATTGTCTTATCTCTACTTTTTCTCTTAGGATACCAATACAAAATTGGATGTATTTAAGATGAGAACTTTATGTGAAGTGGAGAACCAGCAAGAGGGAAGGAAGAAAAAGAAGCATGTAAAATTGTAAATGGTATAAGTCATTGTAACAAAAACAAGGATACTTAGACATAATGGAGTAGCAACAGAGTGTAGTTCCAAACACTTCACCTACTATTGCTCCTGCCCAGGTAGTCAATGCAAGGGTTCCAGTTGTCAAACTCTAGGCCCACTGAATGATTAATGCATAGCTTCCATTCTATATATATTTAGAAGCTTATTCACCTAATAATGGTTTGGAAATTATTGCAAGGTGTATTCATTATAAAGATCTTGTTAGTAGCCTCTCATATTCATATATATATATATGGACACACACACACACACAGAGAATGTTTAGTAGAATAAGATAGCAGATGTGGACATAATCTCCAAAGTGTTCAATGTATATATCCAACACTCAATGTTTTTTGGTGCCGAGTAATGTCTTGCTTTTTATACGTACAAGAGGGACCCATTTAGCTCTCATTTTATTGAAAAATAATAATAATTGAGTTACAGTGCAATGAAAGAAAATATGCAAGTATCAAAAAGTTGAAAACAAAAGCTATATTTATTTTCTATATTAATAATAAAAGTAATAATACCTAAAACAAAAAGTCATCTCAAATCACTTTCGAAGATCCATAATCAATGTTGGGGAGACGCTACCACTGGGGGGTGTTTTCTTCAGTAAGCTGAGTCAGACGTCATAAGAATTCAATTAAATTAGGGACAAATATGTCTTAAAATCTCATATCACATGAAGGTTGTTGAACATGAACAACATTTGAACTAGTCATTTGGAAGATATAGTCCCATTAATCATTCCATAGAGAAAATCTCATTAGCCAATCATAAGCAGTGCCAAAAGTTTTTCTACAGATCCCTTGTTACCTTTCAAGATCTCTATAATAGTCCTCTTCTAATGCAATCATAAATTGTGTCCACCTGAAATTGATGAGTGCTACAAAGCTAATCAAACTATTGCTTGTATTTCCCACTATTATGCTATAAAATTTTGTGAAACTGCTACCTTTGTCAAATGCATACAACAAAGTTTTTTAATTATCTAGTTTCATTTTAATTCAGGGTTAGGCCTCTTCCAACATGACATGTAGTGGTACATCAATGGATGCAATTTTTCAAGTAAGCTTTTTGAAATGGATTGTATCTATGAAAATGTGAAAGTCTTTTGAATGTAGTTGCATGTTAGTGTGAATAAGATTATTTTCTATCTAGCTCTTTCTTAGCTCTTTTCATGCTAGGTTAAGCTTACTTAGGGTATCTTCATCAAGTGCATACAACAAAGTTTGTTTTCTTATCTAGTTCCATTTTAATGTGGGGTTAGGCCTCTTCCAACATGACACATAGTGCTACATCAATGGATGCAATTGTTCGAGTAAGTTTTTTTAAATTATTCATACCTGTCGAATCATTTCTTCAATCTTCTATTGTACATCAATATCAAACAGATCGACATTAAGAAGTGCTTGCCACATACAAAGCCCTTATAGAATTAGAAAAGAAAAAAGAGGTAGTACCTTAAACAAGAAAAACTCTATATGTCTCAAGCTAAAGGTTAGAATTAATATAAGTACTGATTACAGATTACTACACATTCTAAGTAAATATCAAAATCAAAAGAGGATTTTTCATGATAAAACAAATTCTTCAACAAACGGAGAAACAAACAATCAGTATCCCTCAATTGGGAAGCATGTAATCTTGGTGAATTGTTGCCACCTAACATGTGGCTCTTGGTCTTGGCTTTAAGAATGATACAGATAATTTTGGGTGTGCTTGGCAATCAAACATCAATGGTGTTAATAGCCTCAATGGAAGCAAGGCGTTGTCGACCCAGAATCTAATAAAGAGTACAAATCAAGCTCATGATTCTTTCTCAGCTCATTTGTATCAAACTCCTCTTACATTAACTTCTAATTTAGACTACGAGTATGTTGATACAAGGTTGCACTATAGGCTTTGGTTTCTCACCTTGCAGAAATTGATTCAAGTATTACTGCTATTGGGAAGCAAGTGTTTGGCATTATATTCATTGGCATCAATTTACACCGGATAGATATCTTCAAGGGAGTAGGAAGCTTCACTTCATTTCATTGGCAGTAGACTACTCACAACTTTACCAAACCAACAATGAGAATAATGTTAGCACCTCTTAGTGGAACTCCAATAATCAATGGTCTTGAGAACTATCCATTGATTTCAATGGATTTCACAATTGAAACATAAGAACTTTTAACTATGAACACATTGAAAGAATCTTTTCAAAATCTTGATTGAAAGTGATGTAATGGAGATCCATGTGCTCCTTCTACATGGAATGTATGGCACTAATAAAGATAGTTGTGCTCTTGTTATAACGTTCTTTGATCTTGGGAGTCAAGGTTTAAAGATTTAGATTTTCATTAGTGAGAAAATGACCACTTTCCCCACAGTCTACCAAACCTTTTAAACATTTTCGATCCATCTTGTAAGATGCTATCACTTTCCACTCTATTTACCAGTGTCATACATAACAGAAAAATACTAGTCCACTTTAGCTCAGACTACAATAGCATTAATTTCATACCTTGTGGATATTCTAGAGATAACATCGACGGAATCTACTTTTTTACTACCTATCTTTGTAGCAAAATTTTGGTGCAAATATCAATTTTCATAAATCTTGAATTGTTAAATATCGGTGTATGAAAAAGGTGTGGCTAGAGTTAAGCTTCTTAAATCAATAATTAAAGGCTCAGACTTACTGCTCATGGGTTTTTTGAACTGTGGAAATTCTTATTACCTTCTAATACTAGTGGATATGGATTTAAAGCCTCTTTTTACCCTTCTAGAGTCCAAGCAAGACTCAACGAGTAGATCTAGTCTTCTTTTTGGTTCCATCCACATGTTTTGTTTCAACAAGATAGATATTGGAAGAATGCAAATGGTGGATCATGGGGTGAACTTGAACCTTTTAAAAAATGGATGGTCGTCTCTGGAGAAAGAGATAACATAAATTTCAGATTTAATGTCATAATCTGTGTTTAATCCTGATGCATTTATAGATTCTGAGCTTCAGGGTCAAGTGTGCTTGCAGCCAGGATTTTCATTTCTAGTAGATGATGTATTTGAGTTTGACAAGGGAATGCCATTATTTCAAGAATCCTTGTAAAGAACTTTTTTTACTTCAACAAAAATATAATAAAAAGTTTCTTTTTGTAGGGAATGCATAGCCATTCTTGAGATGGGCAAGAGACATCTAAAACATCCCCAACTGCCTTGATGATAGTTACACATCCCCTACATGTTTCCTTCTATCCCTAAAATGGAAAACATGTTTCAAGATACTTCTAGATTCTCATATTGAGGGGGATGACTAGGGGACATTCCTTAATGTTCCCTTATCCTTGAAATGTCTTAGGACTGAAAGAGGGTTTGAGGGGTGGAGACACATACATGTAACCCAGTCTTTAGCTCAAATGTTAAATAGATTTCTATAATACACATTGATGTGAATGTTAAAAACAATTACAAAACACATTGTACACAAATATATAATCAGCTTATGAATATATAAAAGATTACAGTGCAAGATATGTAACCTACTGTACTAGAGACAAGAATGTGATTTTAAAGGAACCAAAGTTAATCAATTGGGGGATGGGTTACATTTCATTTGGTATACTGTAGTTCTCACAAATCTACTACCACATTATTAAGGTTAATAGACACTCGACACCAACAACAACATGCCTCTTGATGTCCTGCATGGAATCAATGAATAATATTGATCACTAGAAAATGATGTGTCATGTCTAAGACTGAAAGGTGATAATTGTATTGTTGCACCATGTCTGAGAATACTCAGCACGATCGTCAAATCATTAGCAATATTCCAACACAAAACTCCAACGATAGGGTTGTAGACCTGAAGCATTCCAGTGTTCATTTTACACAAAAGCTCTAAAAAACTATTGAAAACACTTATTAAAATATACATTTTATTAAAAGAAACCTATAAGCCCTTATCCAAAAATAAATTTAGGGGGAAACACGAATTTAAAGAAAAAAAAAAGTAGGTTATTTTTGAGTTCACTGAATCAAACTCCATATATGATGTTCAGTGAACTTTATGACAAAGGATATTCTCATTAAGTTATATGTATGGATCTTTCCCACATTTAAACATATTTTGTTCTAAATTAGGTGGCAAGAACTTTCAATCATTTTTTTTCTATTACATTCATTTTTTTAGTTAAAGACTTTCAATTTCTTAAGTGTTTCCATATTCTTTACAAGAAATATTAGAATGTAACTACAATAATTGCACATGTGAGCTTACATCCTGTCATGAGGAATAGAACAAATAGGCATGGACTAATGTAAAATGCAAAATGCAAAATGTAGAGATATGAAGTTGCGTGCACGATCGAATCACCCCTATAAAGTAGTGGTTTTCCATTACTTTCTTCAAGTGAGGTGTTTTTATCATTTTGTAATAGAGAGAGGCTATGTAAGCCTTGGATGATTTCATGGTGTCATCTTGACCAATAAATGTGGGCTTTTATTCAATCAGTAGGTATTCCCACTTCAAATATTTATTGTGGTACAATGAATGATCCTATTTTATTTTTTAAATTTAACTTGTGTTGTACTTATGCTTCAATGTTTAGTAGTTGGTCCTGTAAAGAATATTTTTCTAAATAGTTATGACTGCAAAGGATTTATCACTATTTAACAGATTTAACAGTGAGAATGCAAACAAAGCTATCAGATTTCCACAATCCATGTAAATGTTCTATCAGTTTTCTGGGAATGATTGTGTAAGTTTTTTTGTCATCAATGTTTTGGATCATACTACATGATCCATGGTTAGGATGCAAGAGAGTCAAGGAAAAATGAAATGTGAGAATGCAGTCTAGCAGATGAATGATTTTAAATTGGGAAAGAATGCTCAGTCTGAGCTGTTGTATAGCATCTATAAGTGTTTTTCTTCTGATTGAGGACAAGAATAGGTAACATGAGTATATTTGATAGTTTCATATTTTGCGCTCCACTGCTCACTAGTGCTAATTGTTTGGCATGCTAATCCATTGATTGCATACTTTCTTAGTATAAGATTGTTATCATTTTTTCTGGCATCATCATCTTCATAAGACTAAAACTGTCTTATGCATCTCATCTACTACACTTTGAATATTTATTTTCCTGTATTCCGTATGAAAATATTTTCATCCATTGACAGGAGGAGATGGGAAATGAAAGGGCCTTTCCTCAAAAGCATTCCTTTGTAACAACTTCAATTTGTAGGATCAAATAAGCAAGGCCAAAAGAGAGAAACCTATTCTCAATGTCCCTTTTAAACATTAGTTCAAAAACATAGTGTGAAAAAAATAGAGGTACATAGCTATAGCACCATTCACATATTATGCACATTTTAATAGTTCAGATATCTCTAGATTATGTTCATGATGAGAAAAATAAACATACCCATTATAAATGTTATCAACTTCTGAATCCTATGTTACTGGATGCCCACTCCCTGTCCCTACAACCCATTGTAGATTCGTTTGGGTATGGATGTGTGGGGAGATGTGTTTAGATGACCTGTGGATGCGCACTAGATGCCCTATGGATGCTCACCCATAGGAAATCCAGGTGCATCTTGTGAAGGAAATCAACATCCTTTGCCTAGTTTATGCAGTGTACTGAGCTACCAAGTTTAGGAATGTGGTAATAATCATAATATATTTGCAGTTGCATGCTTTTGCTCTGCATGTTGTTTTAGTGCTGCCAACTTATATAATAGTTTCTCATTAGCATGAGATTTCATCCTTTCCACTTTTACCTCTACTCTCATCATTTCAGATTCAACTTTTTCTTTCTAATGATTTTCCCAGGCTTGTATTTTAGCTGCTTCTTCTTTGTACCTGGCTGTATATTTTTCTTGTTTGGCCTCTTCCCATGTTGTTGCTTGATTTTTCCATATGTACCTCTTAGCTTGTTCTAGATCTATATTCTTTAGCAATTTTGATGCATCACTCTCCTCTTCCTCTTTAGCGATTTTGATATATCTAAGAAATCGCTACTGTCCCTAGCCATGAGCAAGCAAGGGCAAAGCATCAGCTTTTTTGTCTGATGGCACCCAACACTAATAAAATGTGAATGATCACATGCACGGGAAAAATAACAAACAAGAAATGTTTTTTTTTTTTACATCTAAGCCTCATGTTGGTCAAAATTTCGACCAACATGGGGCTTAGATGTAAAAAAGAGAAATTTTTATCTTCTACATTATGACCAACTTAAAAAATTCTAGTTGATGGTCAAAAATTTTGGTAGAAAAATGAGGTCAAATGTAGTAGTGAAGGTTCATCATGATAAGACTTTAGGACATCATATGTTTCATCTTCTCTTAGATACCTATGCATGACTCGATCAGGACTAGTATAGAACATAAACCCAAGAATCCATGAATAATTAAAGCTATTCTTTGCTAGTAGTTTTTTGGCTTGGGCAGAGAAATATAATGATATTTTTCTCATGATGAGATAATTAGCAATATCTACATACCAAGGTTTTTGTGCAGCTAATAGAAAAAGATGCTCATTTGAAAAGCTATCATCAATGGCTACAAGATCATCAGGAAGATGTAACCGAGAGAGAAAGTTAGCTACCACATTAGCCCTACCAGGTATATCAACTATGGTGATGTCAAATTCTTGGATGAGCAATAAACATTGAGCCAATCTCCTTGATATTGTAGGTTTACTCACCAAATATTTTATAGTAGAATGGTTAGTGTGAACAAATATCTCATATCCAATGATGTAATGCTTGAATTTATTAAGAACATAAATGACCACAAGTAGTTCCTTTTTAGTGACTATGTAATTAAATTTTGCACCTTGCAAATGTTGGATACAATTGTCTAATTGTGTGTTGTCTTTGATGTTACACAAATGTCATATCAATTCCCAGACAATGCTTATTGAGCTCAGTTGGTTAGCAAGGTAATTTACTGTGTCTACCAAGCATTCTTGGAAATTACTCTACATAGATAGTGTCTACCAAGCTCACTCAAGCATTGAAGGAAATTGTGGTAGAACGTTGTGTTAACTGAGCTCACATAGTTAATGAAGAAAAGTTAGTCAGAAGTTAGTGTTCACTGATTTCACTCGGTCTCCAAAGGATTTTGCATGTTAATCACTATGAATTTTTAAGATCTATTAAAAGTTAACATACACTGCATTTACTGAGTTACAACCATTTTTGTATGTTTACTAAGTGATAGTAGTAAGTAGTTTTATTAGACATCTAAGGGATTTGTGGATTTTTTTTTGTGGTAACTAATTCACTCCCCGAGTTACTTCATCTATATTTTCAACAATTGGTATTAGAGCTTTTGGTGCTTGCAAGAAAGGTTTCAAAGACCTAAGCTAAAGATCAAGATGTCTTACAAGAGAGAAATTCAAAGGCTTAATAGAGATAACCTTTCAGCATGGTAGGGTCTCATGAGACTTCATATGGCTTCCATTGGTGATACAAGATTGAAGTACCTTGATGAAGAATATACAACTCCTTCTGGTACATTATTTGTCAATGACATTGTTAAGAAAAAGACTCATAACACCATGATGATAGGCATTGCATCTACTCTAAGCTATGAAGAATTTGATGATATCAAGGACTGCAAAACTACCTTTGAAATGTGGAACAAGCTGAAGGATATCTACAATGGTGATGAAAATGTGAGGAGAGTCAAAGTAGAAAGCCTAAGAGGACAATTTGATTAGATGAGAATGAGAGAGGATAAAAACATTGCCAAATATGTTGAAAGGATCAAAGCAATTATTAGTGCAATCAAAGCTTTTAGAGGAGAGATCAAGGAAGAAACAGTTGTAAGTAAAGTTCTTAGAACATTGCTTCCCATTTATGTAATTAGAGTATCTGCAATTCAAGAAAGAAGATGTGAGACAAATCATAAGATAACTTTGGATACCCTAGTAGGAAGATAAGAAAATTCAAGAAAGTAAGAGGCATTCCTAGTTGAAGAAACCTGATGTTGGTCTATGCAAGAATTGAAAGATTGGTAAGATGGGAAAGACTAGCTTTAAAGTAAAAACTATCAATTTCAAGATATTTTTGAAATTGTGCATACTAATTTGTGTGGACCTATTGGAATTGAGAGCTATACTGGAGAAAATTTCTTTGTTCTTTTTGTTGATGGCTACTCTAGAATGATGATTGTTATGTATCTAAGAGAGAATTCAGAAACATTTGAGAAATTCAAATAGTATTTAGCAAGAATAGAAAAGGAAACATGGAAAAAATTGAAATGCTTAAGATTAGATAGAGGTGGTGAATTCATCTCCAATGAATTCAATAACGTTTGCATTGAAAGAGGAATCAAAAGATAGGTATCAGCCCCTGGAAATCCCAAACAAAATGGAATAGCTAAAAGGAGGAATAGATCTATCATGGATTGTGCAAGGACTCTAATGATTGAAAAGAACATTTCTTTCAAATACTGGAAGGAAGCTATCAACACTGCAGTTCATACCTTAAACAGAGTACAGTTGAAGAAGGACTCATTCAAAACCCTATATGAGTTATGGTATGGCTATAAACCCAATGTAAGTTATCTGAAAGTATTTGGAAGTAAATGTTACATCTTGAAAGAATCTAGAAAAAGAAAATTTGATGTGAATGGTGATGAAGGTATATTTTTAGGATATTCTTGCAAGAGTAAAGAATATAGATGTTTGAATTTGTGTACCCACAAAATTATAGAAAGTGCACATGTGAAAGTTGATGAGTTTGCATAAAGGACTTGTTGGCTCTTGATATAATAGTTTTACAAACAACAAAGAAACTAGAGAAATGCATCTAAGGCTAGCAAGTTCCTATGACAGATACACTTGACTGCAATCTTGGGCCAACTGTAAGGCTTAACTCCTTCTACTTCAGGCTCTGCAAGACCTAGGCAGGTGGACCTCAGATTCAATTGATACCATACCAATGTAAAATATATCCCTGAATCTATTTATTGTAGATGAGAACCCCTATATCTCCTAATAAATCATGCAATAACATAGATCTGTAGTAGCTAAATGCAAATCCATGACATTCATAGGCTGAGTGAGGGTTAAACTGTTCTAGCTCTTCAACATAAAATGTAAAGATGATTTGAATTTGATTTGATTTTATGTGGGTGGGGAAAGTGGATGAAAACTAGGTATGAACAACAAACTTATGATCTTGTAGCTGATCAGTGCCTGATCCATTGGGAAAATTCATAAATCTCCCTCATGCATTTTGGATATCTGATACTTATTCATATATTCAAATATATGATTTATCCATTCACCTTGTAAATATACATCAATGTTCAACTTAAATCTCATTCTTACCTTATATCCCCTTTAATCAACTTGTAACCCTATTGAATCTCTGAAGCATTTACAAAATTCCCTGAATTACAAGCAACAATGAAGCAACACACAACCTTAAGGGACTACAACTATGATCTAAGCTTTGTGTTCAAAGACCATAAAACATTACAGCTCAACTGAGAAAGGA
The DNA here is from genome assembly GCA_028749045.1 of Cupressus sempervirens. Lineage (NCBI taxonomy): Eukaryota > Viridiplantae > Streptophyta > Pinopsida > Cupressales > Cupressaceae > Cupressus > Cupressus sempervirens. The sequence continues at coordinate 1,007,961,148 of CM053785.1, read as the reverse complement.
GAGAAGATTTAAACTAAAACTAAACACTTGCTGCTCACTATATTAATTTCCTTGAAATAACACATGAAAATGCATGAAATGACTCAAAAATCACCTAATAAACTAGATTGTACAATAACATATGCTGTCATACAAGAGAGAAAATGGTGGGAATGAGAAACTGATGGGATGGGAAGGGGGTATCATAGCCAAAGCATAGCTTCATGGTCTGGAACCAACACATCCCAGGTCTTCCATTTAGAATTCATCAACTCCAGGGCCAGTTCTACTAAATGCCTTCATATCAGAGAAACTTTCCAAAATTCCAACCTCTACAATGAATGAAAGAAAGAAAGATATAGCAAGAAGTGAATTCCTAGATTTGATCTCAGAATGACATGTGTCCACTTGGAATTCAATTCTTTTGCAACTAAATCACCTCTCTCTTCTCTCTACTATTGATCTAATTTTGTTACATCATTACACTATAATTGATTTGCAAATATCTCTTGCTAAATGATGAAATCCCTTTTGTTTGCCAAAATATTTGATAACAGTATGAAATGTTGGAGGAATCAAAATTTAACTGATTTGAAAGTGGTTACATTCAGCCCCAAACTGATCTTGTAACAACATTTTCAATTTTAGTTCATTCCACTGAGAGGGCCCCAAATTTCACATTTTTGGCTATAACTTGAACCCATGAATTCCTATGTAGAAACAAAATCCATAATCGGAAATTTTGTCTTCTCATGATTTCGGTGATATATAACATTACTATACTAGCCTTCCAGAAACCCCTAGAAAGTCGATTTGAAAATGTCCCCCCTTGCTAAAAGGTTCAGGTCTGCACTCTTTGAAATTTAAATTTTGAAAAATTTAAATTACTCTAAAGTTAAAAATTTAGGTTAAATGCCCCTTTTGATTTTAAAAAGCTTGCACGTACATACACTTTGAAAAAACATTTTTAAAATGACCATTTTAAAAATATTTTGTTTTCTCCTCACCCCCTTCAATTTCGGGGTCAAACTAGGTTTGATTGACCCATTTGCTACGTGGTGGCCTTTGATTGGCTTGCCAAGTTGCCACATTACCACCTAGAATGCCATATCAGCACTCAATTGTCACTGCTTTGTCATTGCCAGTCGAGCCCGTTGCTATGTGGCACTTACCCGCATACCCACATTGTTTAACTATCGTGCATCTCTATTTTGCAAAAATGCATTGTCCATCAGATCGTGACACGTGTCATGATTTGAGACCTCCATTTGAATTTTCTCTTGATTTCCACCTCGTTGCACGTGTGAGACCCACTGCCACATGTCAACAGCCTACTTTCTCGCACCTTTTAGACCTCGTGCAACTCTGTTTTTTGGGCATGCGCCCACCACACGATCTAGCCACGTGTCAAAATCTCAGTGCATCTCACCACATCAGCGTCTTTGAACTTTTGTTTAAAATTTCTTCTTAGTTGACCCGACTAATGTCATCAGTCAGGCCCCACCACCCATGGTCATGGGCTTCCAAAAAGCTGCTACCTTTGAGACACAAAGGATAGTGTAAGGACTTCTATTTAAAATGTTGAAAACAACCTTGCCCACTCAATGTGGGATATAGCTTGTATGTCCTTACTCTACCTATGCTCTAATTTCAAACACACTATAATGAGCATAGAATTGATTATAGAAAGGCAAGACTCCCAGGTGCATTAACATGCCTCTCCTGCAAACTTTGGTTCATGGCCATGCACTTATTGTAAGATTGCACAGTATTTTGGCGCAATTCCATATCTTTAAAAAAAGGCAGCTCATGAACTATATCTTTAGCCAAATCTTGGAAAGATCGTCCATTTATTTTGGTTATTTTGTTGGGTCCCTTCAAACATGGGCACCTCAATCACTATTGGAAACTTTGCAGGGACTCTAAATGCAGCCGTCTCTTTAGTATATGCATGGATCTCCCTTTCAAATCGTCTCCCCTGCAGATAATTTCCTCTCTGCATTTTCAATTGGCATGCGTGAGTCATCTTGCTACGCATGCATGGATCTGGGGCTTCTATTTTGGCATGGAGTGTGTTGGGACTCAAAATTACTTTCCCAATTTTGAGTACCATTGAGAAAACAAGCCCTATAAACACTTTTTAATGCCTATGTACCTGGCTATCCATTTGAGCCCCATAAGGTGTTTAATGTTTTTAACACCATGCATTCAACATTTCTAAGTGTTCCATGAAGTTAAATTAAGATTCTGAGCCATTTCGTGAAGTCTTGCTTTGAGCAAGTGTCAAATCTGCATTTTACCCTATGTCAAACAGTGACAGGAACCTATGTTTGCATTTGAATATCTCACACCCAGAAATGTTTCATGATTTTTTGCTTTGTGACTGTTTAGTGTCCATACCTGAGAACCTATGTTTTAGATTTCAAGCTGTTTTGAGTTCGTTTGACTAGGTTTTGAATCCCTCAAAGTTGGTAGTTTACTGTTTTCACACATTTGCAAAATGTTCATATTTCTGGGAAGCCCTGTTTGACTTATAATAACTTTTGACCAGTTGACCAAAATGATGAAACTCCTTTTGCATTGCATTTTAGAGGTCAGCGACTTGTTATGTTTCAATTTTTAGCTTATGGCAAATCTGTTTGATCAGTTTTCAAACATGATTCCAAACGTAATTTCTATCTTTTTACTGGTGTCAGCATTTGCAGATTTGTCAGAAGCCCTGTTCATGATGTTATATCTCCTAATCTATGATAGGTCAAGTCAAATGGATTGTACCCCTAACTTTTTCTCTAAAAATACTTCAAGTATGTCAGTTTGCAAGTCATGACGAATCCATTTGTAGACTTTTCCAGGTCAATTCCATTTGCAAAAAATCACTTTTGTGTCATTGTTTCAATCTACAAAATCCAAGTAGCTCACTTTGACTAATTTCCATTTGCATCCTATTATTCATCATGAGCCCAAATCCCAGATTTATACTCTCTTCGTGATAGAGAACCAATGCCCCAATTTTCGTCTTCCTATGTGTCAGTTTACTCAGTTTTTGAGGCCGATTCCGAACCCAATTTAGTGTTTTCTAACATGTTTTCTTGTAGGTAGTTCTAAGAGGTAAACTTTTGATGGTGAATATCTTTTGGCCTCAAATTCGTCATGAGACGAGATTCGACGTGGTGTAAGTGTATAGAACAAAGAGTCAATGTGTCAATTTTCAGAGCTCGATCAGAGGTTTAGATAAGTTTTTAAGGCCAGTCAAAACACCTCTTGGCACCAAATTCATAGTTTGCAAAAAGTGGGTAAATGAGTTTTTACTGATCAAATTAATGCTCGAAATCAATTTCAATTAGTTAGAGATGATTGATGGGCCGGTTTGAGGATTTAGTTATCTAGGAACAAATTTTTTTTAGTCAGACCCACTTTAGGGTCCAACTAATGTCACTCGACTATTGAAGATTACACAAGTGGTAGATTAACAAGAAATAAATTAAGCACATAGGGAGAGATATTGTTTTGATTATCATCCTAAAAAAGGGAACTAGAATGCACAAGGTGGTTGCATATCTTCATGTTTTAGGGAGAATGTTATACAAGTTGTAGTTGACTCCACTATTATGAAGAGGTATGGTGAATTAAAATTTTTAAACAATAAGTGTAGCACCATTAGAAGAAGTAGGTAAATTAATGACTATTTTGTAGTTCTTGACTATTCATGACAAGAAAATGCCTTCTAGGATTCATAAATTTGATAAAGTCACCTGATATAGAGGCAGCAAAACTTGGGCTCCATTTTTTTGGGAATTGGTTAGGCGGTCATTGCCAAATGGAAAGGGACAAAAGCTCATGGAAAAAGAGGATGGAATTGCTACAATGAAATTTTTTAGTTTCATGATAATGAAGAGATTCAAAACATAGCAAATGGATTGATTTGGTAGTGCTTCGAGAACAAGGAAATGCTCATGAATTCGGAGATGTTGTAAAGAATATCACCACACCATAGAAAAGATGAAAGAAGAATTTCACTATCTCATCCTAAGAATGGATTAAAATATGATCCCAAATATTGATAAAAATAGCTCCCCACTTGCACAATCAAATTTGATATGAACTGCAATGAAATTTTCTATTGAACCAATTTGATAGCCACAGGTTGCAAGTTAGTGTAAAGGAGAAAGCCGCCATCAGAGGAAGGCCACACATAAGAAATAGAATGCTCCATGCAAAAAACATGGCAAGATAAAAAAAACATGAGTGTCAACTTTTGTTTTAAAACCAATGAAGCTGCCCAAGCCGTCTCATATCAAAAAAGGAGTCCAGGCAAATTGAAAGGGGATAGTCAACATTAGAAGCAAAAGGATCCCACACATGTTGTCAACATACCAAGAGAAAAGATAGTCAAATTACTAACCCATGAGTAAGAAGACAGAGCACCCTGTAATAAAAAGAGGCAAATAGTTTGAGAAGACACCATGCTAGGTAGAACATGTTTGAACGCATGGAGAGGTACCTTGTATGAGAAATCTAAAGACCAACAAAAGCAAACAAAGAAGACTCATGTTGTCAAAGCCGTGAGCAAGCAACATAGGTAGTTGCATAATGATAAAATAGAGCACCTTGTGTTATAAAAAAAATCGTAGTGAAAGACGCCCTCAAGTCAATAGAGACTCACCAGTTGATTTCATGGAATCTCTTTGGTAGTGTCATGAATGAAGCAATCCATGAGGTGTGTTATCAGTGTAGTGTCATCATTGATGGAGGAAATTTCCACTGACAAGGAGGTTTTTAAGAGTTTAAATACAATAGCACTTCATATGCATTGTGTCTTAAAACACGAGCTATTTTAGAAGGCAAGAAAGGTGGAGCCCACTCATCCAACCAATGATGGACGCTTTCAAAGAAATAATTTTAAACAAATATGCAATTGAAGTGAATGACATCAATAGTAGCCAGAAAAGCCCACAATCTGGTGACTTGCTATCTTGCCACCGAAAAGTGGTGAGAAATTTAGGCTAGCGAGGTAGCTACTAGCCGAAAAACTTCCAAAATTTGGCGAGAGTCAAAAAGGTCATGGGTCCCATTTTTGATGAATCAGGCAGTGCCATGTGGCAACTAGCTAGATGAATAGGTGGTGATGTGGCAAAATTTAGACCAATTACAAGGTGCCATGTGGCACAAAATTTGAGGTAGGTTGTGACGTGGTGAGCAAGTCTCAAGAATGCACTGGATCGTGCCATGTGGTGGATCCAAGGGATCTTGCTATATCACCAAATGGAAGTTGCTCACTTGTTAACATAGCGACATAGATACCATGACATGGCGTGCTGACGTGGTGGCGAACAGAAGACCAATCAGATCGTGACACGTGTCACCAAGCCAGTCGACAAAGCTTTGACCTAAATTTATGGGGTTAGAAAAATAAATAAAGTGATTTTAAAATTTCATTTTATTTTCAAAAGGGCTCCCATGCATTTTATTTTAAATGCATAAATGGTCATTTTCTAAAGTCCATACTTTAGAATTTTTTTTAATTTTTAAAAATTTAGTTGCAGACTGGATAGTATGACAGAGTGTCGATCTTCAGAAGGTCATAATAGGAGCAATGTTTAACTGAAATGGGCACTCCAATATACCACCGGAATCATGAAGATCTGAAATTTCTGAATATGAGGTCAATTTTAGCATAGGTGTTCACCAATTCCTATTATAGGTCAATTTGTGTTTCCCCGGATATTGGCAACATAACAAGCAAATTTGATCATTAATCATTAGAGTTTGTTAGAGGGTGGGTTTGATGAATTTTTGGAGCCTGAATGTGGTAAAGATAAGCTGGAAAAGATTATTTTTCATTCTTGAGGCCATTTTCAACTGATTTGTTACTTTTACCATGTGAATTCATTTTCACATTAGAATCAATTACTTTCTTTCATCATTACATTATGAGATATTTCTACCTTGTAGAGGCCAAATGATGGGATTTGATATGCAGTTGAAGAGAGAGGGTAGAGAGAGGCTTTTTCAACTTCTTGGAAAGGAATTTTGAAGGGACACTTGTCAGTTGTAGATTCAATCCAGGAATTCTTTCCTCTATATCTATCTCATTCTCTATCATTGTAAAGGTTCCAATTTTATGGAAGAAAAGGTTCATTGCTACGAGACCATTGGTTCTAGTATTTTGACATGTTTCCTTGACTATGATGCCATTCTTTAGCATAATTCTCTCATGTGTATAGCAGTAGTGCAGATAATACAACAAGTTCTAATATGTTAGATGTTTTCATGTTTTAATTTTGTGCATCTGAATGTATAGTTTCAAGGAAATCAATACATATAAGCAATAATTTCACTAGTTTCATTTTGGTTCTTGTCTCTTGTCTAAGCAATCTATAAGTCTTATGTGGTCTTGGAACAAAGATCTGAGATCCATTTGCATCCCCTTCAGGTTATATGTTTGATGTATTTTTCTATTGGACCAAAGGGCCAAGTAAATGCTCAATATGTTTAACAATGTTACTAGTTACTTGAGAAGGATATTTTGTGAGAATGAGATCTGAATGAAAACTAATGTCTGAATCACAAGGTGATTAGATAGATCTGATGTCTGGTTATATGAAATATGTCCTAATGTCATAGATGTATGCATTTGATTCATGGATTTGCCCAATGGATTAGGTACTGGTCAGTTACAAGATCATTAAGTCTTAATGCTGCATATTTGAGGGTTTGTTGAATTCAACATTATAAATCAAATGTTCTTTCCCTTTCATGTTGAAGAACCTAAATGTGATGCCCTCACTCAACTTGTGAATATCATAGGATTTGCAATTTTCTACTGTAGATTTGTGTTATTAAATGAATTATTAGGAGTTATAAGGGTTGTAATCTATAGTAAATAGATTCAAGAATATGTTTTGCTTTGGTACCATATCGATTGAATCTGAGGTCTATCGGCCTAGGTTTTGCAGAGCTTGAAGTGAAGAAGGGTCTAGCCTTATAGTTGGCCCTGTGTCTGAAATGATATGTTGAGAATGGGAGTTAGCTACCCCTAGATATGTCATATTCTCATGGGGATAATTGAAAACCCTCCAACATTTTTAGACAGCAACAAAATGGTGACTCTACTGGGGAACAGGGTTGTAAATGCCTGAATTATGGAGCAAGAAACCTCTGATGTATTTTGCATATTTAGTTTTGTATGCAAGGTTTTGTGATCCCTAGTTAAGCTTTATTCATGGATAGTAGTAGGTTGTAAAATTGGATGAAAATTGTGTGCTATGACTATTATAGGTCTATCTTCAATTAGTTCAGTGTTTGCAAGTGCTACTAAGAAAGGTTAGAATCAGGAATCGATTTATAAAGTGTATTTTCTTTTCAAGGGGTTAATGATCTGCAAGTTTCTCCTACATTTGAAGGTCTAGCTCAAATTTGTCAAGTTACAAATTATGTTTTATTTCTCACATGAGTGAGTGGTGACTCTCAAATCTTTGTACCATTTTGTTCCTAGTTAATTTCATTGCAAAATTTTGAAGGACTTTCAGTTGTATGGGCAGATCATAAGCTGTTGATAGTCTCTTGGAAAGGAATTTTAAATTCTTGATAAGTTTTTTTAAGTGTTGTTTGCAATCTGCTATTATAAGAAAGTGAAGTCTAAAAGTGAATCACAGTAGTGATTATTTCATTCCTCTTGTAAAGAGGTGGCGGCTCTATAAAGTTTTGACCAGTGGTGTGAAGGAATTTTGGTCTCTCACCTATGCCAAATCAGCAGATTGAAGTTTAGCATCAATACTTGAGGTATGTTGGTTTTCATGTTTTCTTTTCATGGAAGTCAAACGTTAAAAAACATGGTTGCCTCTATTAAGTTATTTTCAACACTAGAAAGAAGAGGTAGAAGTTTTACTATATGATGGAGTCAGATCTTAGATCTAAGATTAGTTTGCCAAATTATGAGAGTTTAGAAACTATGAAGAATAACATTGCTATGTTGAATAGACTAGTCTACAAAAGGATTGTCAATCTTATAAGAATTGAGATAGGAAATACTCAAGGTTTAAATGTTGAACAATTTTATTTAAGGCTTAAATCAATAATTAGTAAGATGCCTTTACATTGTAGACCTGAGGAATCTTCCTTGCCTAGTGTTTTCATTGATGTTCTAGTACCCGATTCAGTCAATTGGTCAGCACCTATAAGATTACAAAGATTTTTACAAATTGAAAGATTCATTGAGGAGATGGAAGATGATGATTATAGATTTCATGTTATGTCTTTTGATGATAATGAGTGTGTTGAAAGTCAGGGTAGTAATGAATACAATGAGTTTGTAGAGAAAGATAATCTGTCTTCCAAATGTGAAGAGGTGGATTCAAATGTTAATGAATCGGGTAATTGCAATCAGCATAATGAAGATGGATATGAAAGTGAAAATAAATTTTGTTACAGTGAATATGAAGTTGAAGAAATTTGTAACAGTAGTACGGGTAGTGATTGCCGTGATAGGAATGAATGTTGTAACAATACTGATTTTCTAGATTGTTACACTAATGATTTTTCTGTTGCAAGTTCGTCATGTTATCCAGATGATAATCACAGCCAAGAGAAGATTTCTGAGGCATTCTTCTTGAGCCCTGATGAAATCTATGATTTTTTGGCTCGTGATTTTGAAAAGCAAGTAAGTGTTTCTAAGGATCTTCATATTTTCTATCATAATTTTTCTTCATTCAATCAAGTTACTTCCCCAAAGTTTGATGTAGAAAGAGATGTGGAATCCAAAAAACACTTATCAAATTTTGGAGGTGTAGATGACAGTACCTCAAATGTCTTTGCACATGACGATTTGTTGGATGTGGGGAATGTTAATGAAGGGAAGGTTAATGTTGTTAGATTCTTTTTATGTTGATCTTGCTTAACATTATTTTGATGTTTCATATGATGAGGAGAAAAAATTTGAATATTGTCAATCATATTATAGATTTTCTTTATATGCTGATAAGACTTGTAAAGATAAGTTCAAGGTTTATTCCGACATTCAGTTAGATGAAGAAAATGATAGTGATCGACATAATTTAGATCAACACTTTTAGAATGAGTTTTCATGCTTGGTAACTAATCAGTTGTGTGATAAATGTGAAGAGGTTTCAATGAAAGATAAATCTGATTTAGTGAATGACATTGCTGCAAGTAGGCAACAATCAAATTTCACATATTCTTTGCATCTAGAGACACAAGGTGAGTTACAATCTAACTCATGTAACTCGTTGAATGAAATAGAATACCAAGCTTTTGTGTTTCTAGTGGAAGGAATCCATCATTCATTTAGTAGTGATTAGTTTCAATTTAATGTTAGTTGTTATGATCACGTTGATTCATTTTTTCATAGTGAGCAAGATGAAGAAAGTATGTCTTATTTTTATATGCACTATGGAAGTAATGATAGCAGTTTTGTTAATGAGAAAATCTAATGTATGTGGTGAAATAAATGTAAGTGAGAATTTAAGTTTTCCTCAAGAGAATTTCAATGAAAATCAAGTCTATAATAGAGGTAAGAATTTTTGAAAACTTTCTAGTGGCTTGGGGCCATCGTTTGTACATAGTAGGTGGTAGTTGTTTTTGCTTTCAATAAAGCTGTTCGAGAGAGAAGTTTTCACTATTCAAGTGAGTGGTCTACTTCCTCTAGAGATCTAAATCCTTTCCATGCTCACAAGGGACATGCATCCCTAGATAGAGCCACTGTTGGGACTCAAAATTGCTTTCCCAATTTTGAGTACCATTGAGAAAACAAGCCCTATAAATGCTTTTTAATGCCTATGTACCTAGCTATCCATTTGAGCCCCATAAGGTGTTTAATGTTTCTAACACCATGCATTCAACCTGTCTAAGTGTTCCATGAAGTTAAATTGAGATTTTGAGCCATTTCATGAAGTCTCATTTTGAGCAAGTGTCAAATCTGCATTTTACCCTAAGTGTCAAATAGTGACAGGAGCCTATGTTTGCTTTTGAATATCTCGCACCCAAAAAATGTTTCATGATTTTTTGATTTGGGAGTATTTAATGTCCATACCTCAAAACCTATGTTTCAGAAATCAAGCCATTTCAAGTTCGTTTGACTAGGTTTTGAATCCCTCAAAGTTGGTAGTTTACTATTTCCACACATTTGCAAAATGTTCATATTTCTAGGAAGCCCTGTTTGACTTATAATAACTTTTGACTAGTTGACCAAAATGATGAAATTCCTTTTGTGTTGCATTGTAGAGGTCAGAGACTTGTTATGTTTCAAGTTTCAGCTTACGATGGATTTTTTTGATTAGTTTTCAAATGCAATTCCAAACACAATTTCTATCATTTTACTGGTTTCAGCATTTGTAGATTTTTCGGAAGCCCTGTTTGTGATGTTATATCTCCTAATTTGTGATAGTTCAAGTCAAATGGATTATACCCTTGTGTTTTCCTCTAAAAATGCTTCAAGTGTGTTAGTTTGCAAGTCACGACGAATCCATTTGTACACTTTTCCAGGTCAGTTCCATTTGCAAAAAATCACTTTTCTATCATTGTTTTAGTCTGCAAAATCTAAGTAGCTCACTTTGACTGATCACCATTTGCATCTTGTTATTCATCATGAGCCCAAATCCCAGATTTATACTCTCTTTGTGATAGAGAACCAATGCCCAAGTTTTCGTCTTCCCACATGTCAGTTTACCTAGTTTTTGAAGACGATTCCGAACCCAATTTAGTGTTTTCTGACAGTAATTCCTGCAGGCAGTTCTGAGAGGTCAACTTTGATGGAAAATATCTTTTGGCCTCAAATTTTTGATCAGACGAGATTCAACGTGGTGTAAGTGTGCAGAAGAAAGAGTTTATGTGTCAGTTTTAAGAGCTTGATCAGAGGTTTAGATAAGCTTTTAAGGCCTGCCAAAGGACCTCCTAGCACCAAATTCACAGTTTGCAAAAAATGGGTAAATGAGTTTTTACTAATCAAATTAATGCTTGAAATCAATTTCAATTAGTTTGAGATGATTGATGGGCCAGTTTGAGGATCCCGTTGTCTAAGAATGAATTTTTTTTAGTCGGACCCACTTTGTGGTCCAACTAATGTCACCCGACTATTGAAGATTACACAAGTGGTAGATTAACAAGAAATAAATTAAGCACACAAGGAGAGATATTGTTTTGATTCTTGTCCTAAAAAAGGGAACTATAATGGACAAGGCGGTTGCATATCTTCATGTTTTAGGGAGATTGTTATACAAGTTGTAGTTGCCTCCACTATTATTAAGAGATATGGTGAATTAAAATTTTTAAACTACCGGTGTAGCACCATTAGAAGAAGTAGGTAAATCAATGACTATTTTGGAGTGCTTGACTATTCGTGACAAGAAAATGCCTTCTAGGATTCATAAATTTGATAAAATCACATGATATAGAGGCAGCAAAACTTGGGCTCTATTTTTTTTGGGAATTCGTTAGGCGGTCATTGCCAAACTGAAAGGGACAAAAGCTCATGGAAAAAGAGGATCGAATTTCTACAATGAAATTTTTTATTTTCATGATAATGAAGAGATTCAAAACATAGCAAATGGATTGATTTGGGAGTGCTTCGAGAACAAGGAAATGCTCATGAATTCAGAGATGTTGTAAAGAATATCACCACACCATAGAAAAGATGAAAGAAGAATTTCACTATCTCATCCTAAGAATGGATTAAAATATGATCCCAAATATTGATAAAAATAGCTCCCCACTTGCACAATCAAATTTGATATGAACTGTAATGAAATTCTCTATTAAACCAATTTGATAGCCACAGGTTGCAAGTCAGTGTAAAGGAGAAAGCCGCCATCAGAGGAAGGCCATGCATAAGAAATAGACTGCTCCATGCAAAAAACATGGCAAGAAAAAAAAAACATGAGTGCCAACTTTTGTTTTAAAACCAATGAAGCTGCCCAAGCTGTTTCATATCAAAAAAGGAGTCCATGCAAATTGAAAGGAGATAGTCAATGTTAGAATCAAAAGGATCCCATGCATGTAGTCAACACACCAAGAGAAAATATAGTCAAATTACTAACCCACGAGTAAGAAGATAGAGCACCTTGCAATGAAAAGAGGAAAATAGTTTGAGAAGACACCATGCCAATTATAACATGTTTGAATGCATGGAGAGGTGCCATATATGAACAATCTAAAGACCAATGTAAGCAAACAAAGAAGACTCATGCAGTCAAAGCCGTGAGCAAGCAGTAGAGGCAATCACATAATGATAAAATAGAGCAGCCTACGTTATAAAGAAAATCGTAGTGAAAGACGCCCTCTAGTCAATAGAGACTCACCAATTGATTTTTTGGAATCCCTTTGGCAGTGTCATGAATGAAGCAATCCACATGGGGTGTTATCAGTGTAGGGTCATGATTTATGGAGGCAGTTTCCACTTTTGGTTGATCCCACATTCACCAGACAAGGATGTTTTTAAGAGTTTAAATACAATAGCACTTCATATGCATTGTGTCTTAAGACATAGGCTATTTTAGAAGGCAAGAATGGTGGAGCCCACTCATCTGACCAATGATGGATGCTATAAAAGAAATAATTTTCAACAAACATGCAATTGAAGTGAATGACATCAACAACAGCTGAAAAAGTCCACAATCTGGTGACTCACTATCTTGCCACTAGAAAGTGGTGAGAAATTTTGGCTAGCGATGTAGCGACTAGTCGAAAAACTTCCAAAATTTGGTGAGAGTAAAAAATGGTCATGGGTCCTATTTTTGATGAATCAGGCAGTGCCAAGTGGCAACTGGCTAGATGACTAGGTGGTGATGTGCAAAATTTAGACCAATCACAAGGTGCCACGTGGCACACAATCTAAGGTAGGTTGTGACATGCCAGGCAAGTATCAAGAATGCACTAGATCGCACCACATGGCAGATCAAATAGACATCGCTATATTGCAAAAGGGAAGTTTCTCACTCATTAACATAGTGACATAGCACCATGATGTGGTGTGCTGACATGGTGGTGAATAGAAAACCAATAAGATCATGACACATGTCACCAATCTAGCCAACAAAGCTTTGACCCAAATTAATGGGGTTAGAAAAAATAAATAAAGTGATTTTAAAATTTCATTTTATTTTCAAAAGGGCTCCCATGCATTTTAAAAAAAATGCATAAATGGTCATTTTCTAAAGTCCATACTTTAGAATTTTTTTTAAAAAATTTTAAAATTCAGTTGCAAACCAGATAGTATGACAGAGTGCCGATCTTCAGAAGGTCATAATAGGAGAAATTTTTAACTAAAATGGGTGCTTCAATATACCACCGGAACTTGGAAGATATGAATTTTTCAAATATGAGGTCGGTTTTAGCACAGGTGTTCACCAATTCCTATTATAGGTCAATTTGTGTTTCCCAAGGTATTGGCAATAGAACAGGCAAATTTGATCATTAATCATTAGAGTTTGTTAGAGGGCAGATTTGATGACTTTTTGGAGCCTGAATGTGGTAAAGATAAGCTAGAAAATATTATTTTTCATTCTTGAGGCCATTTTCAACTAATTTGTTACTTTTACCTTGTGAATTCATTTTAACATCAGAATCAATTACTTTCTTTCATCATTATATTATGAGATATTTCTTCCTTGTAGAGGCCAAATGATGGGATTTGATATGCAGTTTAAGAGAGAGGTTAGAGAGAGGCCTTTTTAGCTTCTTGGGAAGGAATTTTGAAGAGACACTTGTTAATTGCAGATTCAATCCAAAAATTCTTTCTTCTATATCTATCTCATTCTCTCTCATTGTAAAGGTTCCAATTTTTGGGAAGAAAAGGTTCATTGCTGTGAGACCATTGGTTCCAGTATTTTGACATGTTTCCTTGACTATGACACCATTCTTCAGCATAATTCTCTCATGTGAACAGTAGTAGTGTAGATAATATGACAAGTTCTGATATGTTAGATGTTTTCATGTTTTAATTTTGTGCATCTGAATGTATAGTTTCAAGGAAATCAATACATATGAGCAATAATTTCACTAGTTCCATTTTGGTTCTTGTCTCCTATCTAAGTAATCTGTAGGTTTTATGTGGTCTTGGAACAAAGATCTGAGATCCATTTGCATCCCCTTCAGGTTGTATGTTTGATGTATTTTGCTGTTGGAGCAAAGGGCCAAGTAAATGCTTGATATGTTTAACAAGGTTACTGGTTACTTGAGAAGGATATTTTGTGAGAATGAGATCTAAATGAACATTGATGTTTGAATCATAAGGTGATTAGATAGATCTAATGTCTGGGTATGCAAAATATGTCCTAATGTCATAGATGTATGCATTTGATTCATTGATTTGCCTAATGGATTAGGCACTAGTAAGTTACAAGATCATTAAGTCTTAATGCTGCATATTTGAGGGTTTGTTGAATTCAACATTATAAATCAAATTTTCTTTCCCTTTCATGTTGAAGAAGCTAAATGTGATGCCCTCACTCAACTTGTGAATATGATAGGATTTGCAATTTGCTACTATAGATCTATGTTATTACATGAGTTATTAGGAGATATAAGGGTTTTAATCTATAGTAAATAGATTCAAGAATACATTTTGCACTAGTACCATATCAATTGAATCTGAGGTCTACCCACCTAGGTTTTGCAGAGCCTGAAGTGAAGAGTGGTCTAGCCTTATAGTTGGCCTTGTGCCTGAAATGATATGTTAAGAATGGGAGTTAGCTACCCCTAGATATGTCATATTCTCATGGGGATAATTGAAAACCCTCTAGCATTTTCAAACACCAACATAGTGCTCTGCCTTTGCTAGCTTTACCTCCTTTTAACAACATCTTCATTTTTTAATCATGTGGCTGCCTTCTCTCGAAAAATGTGGGCTCCCTGTTTGGATTGGCGATTACTCATTGTAGAATGGGGCTTTCTTTCTTTTGAGTCCATTTCCTCCACTATTGCTCACGTGCAGGGGCTTCTAGTATCTTCCAAAATGCACGTGGGAGTTCTTTTTTATTCAAACTCTACCTCTGATCCTACGTTGGGTGCTCTTTGACATGAGCTAGTGTTGACTATTATCAAGTCATGAGTTTTCCCTTGTTTTATTCCATGGCTTTGGATGTGCTTTTTACCTGTGACTTTAAACTTTTTGGGTGAAGCTTTCTCTCCTACTTCCTTCAAACTCAAAGGAAAAACCTATGGCAAGAGGTGTGAAGTGAATCTCAAGTGAAGTTGTTAACATGTTGCCATAGTGTAGAGGAAAAGTTGACAAGAGAGTTGTCAAAGTAGTTCATGGGTATGAAGCTGTCGTGAATCAACTCAAATTGAAAGCAATAGTAGTAATAGAAATTCCTTAAGGTTGTAAGTCAACTAGATAGGAATATGCAAAAGTCAAAGAAAAAGTTCTTAAACACTTTAGATAAAGAAAGAAAATCCTTAATGATTCTTGTACAATCAATCTAGAAATCTAATCAAGATCCTTGCAGGTGGGCATCTTGGGCCAAAACTTTTGCATTTTTGGCTCATTTGGTGAAATTTTGTCCAGTTGAGAAGCATTTCCAGGTTGCCTTCTAATTTTTGTCCTCCTTGATAGCCCATTGTGAACTCCTCCCATGGCAAGTGGCGAGAAAAGTTTTGTTTTGCTTTCTTTTTATTTCCAAGCCTGAGGCTTCCTTTCTTTAGCATGGGAGTCTACTATAATGTGAGGTTCTCTTAATATCCATCCACTTCATAACAATAGCTCTCTAGTTTATAAAAATTTTCATGATCTAGTTATTATAATGAATAAAATCATAATGATTTCATCCTTAACATTATTGAAAGACTCATGATTCTTTTATTTGGCCAGGGAAATCAGTTTGGCCCCAAGTGGGTCCAACTAAAAAAAAAATTCATTTCCAAATGATTGAACCAACAAATTGATTTATTCACTATTTGATACTCACTGGAATTAAATTCGAGTACTAACTGATCCTTAAAAACTCATTTTAATCCTTTACTACCAACTGTCATTTTAATTGCAGAAGGCATTTTGACTGGCCTTAAAAACTGATCAAAACACCTGATCGAGCTTTGGAATCTGACCCACTAATTCTCCGTTCTGCATATTTTCACCCTTTCAGATATCATCTCATGATGAATTCCCAATCAAAAGATATTCACCATCAAAGTTAACCTCTCAGAATTACCTACAAAAAAACACATTAGAAAGCAATAAATTAGGTTCAGATTTGGCTCAAAAAGCTGGGTAAATGGATACATGGTGAAACGAAAACTAGGACATTGATTCTCTATCACAAGAAGAGTATAAATCTACAATTTGGACTCATGACGAGTAACTGGTCACAAATGGCGAGTGGTCAAAGTGGGCTACTTGGATTTGCAAACTAGAAACAATGTTAGAAAAGTGATTTTTTGCAAATGGAATTGACCTAGAAAAGCATGCAAATGGATTCGTCAAGATGTGAAAATTGGTACACTTAAAGTATTTTCAAAGGATAACACAAGGGTACAATCCATTCGATCTAAGAAATCACAAATCTCAAGTTATAATGTCACGAATAGGGGTACCAATCAAGCTTCAAATGCTGACACTAGTAAAACTTTAGAAATTCCATTTGGAATCACGCATGAAAACTGATCAAACGGATTCGTCATGAGCTTAAAATTGAAACATAACAAGTCTCTAACATCTAAAATGCAAGACAAAAGGAAATTTCTTATTTTGATCAACTAGGTCAAAATTATAGCATGTCATATAGGGCTTCCCAAAATTATGAACATTTCATATCAGCATGACATTGATAACTTACCAACTTTGAGGGATTCAAAACCTAGTCAAATGGACTCAAAAAAACTTGAAATCTGAAACATAGGTTCTCAAATATGGACACTAGATACTCCCAAAGTGGAAAATTACAAAAAATTTCTAGGTGCAAGATATTTAGATGCAAATAAGGCCTCCTGTCGCTGTTTGACACTTAGGTGAAAATGCAGAATTGGCGCTAGCTCAAAACAAGACTTTGCCAAATGACTCAGAATCTCAAATTAACTTCATGAAATATATAAACACACTAAATGGAAGGTGATAGAAGAATTGAACACCTCTTAAGCCTCAAAGGTACAACTAGGTACAATCACATCAAAAGCACTTATAGGCCTCAATTTCTTCTACGGTGCTCAAATTTTTGGCTACCATTTTGAGCGCCAACAAGACTAAAGAAGAAAGAAAAAGGGAACCAAAAGATTATAGGAGATTTGTTTTCATTGAACTTGATACATTGCTAGACCCATTTTTCAATCAAAAAACTACTACTCCCAAGTCTTCATTAGTCGTTGAGTTGTAAGAAGTTCAAACTGAGTCACAAGGACTTGAGTCACATTCTGATGCTATAGAGCCAATGCCTGCTAAGTCTAAGTAGAGAGAACCTAAAGTTGAAGTTCAAGAGGATGACAATGTAATTCATTCAAAAGGAAAGGAACATATATTGGCCAAGTATGTTAGGAGGCATCATGTACCAGATCAAATTATTGGAGATAAATCAGAAGGCACTATGACAAGAAGTAAGCTAAAAGGTACATGTTTACTTGCTGATTTTTAACCTAGAAATGTCAAAGATGCATTGAAAAATGAAATTTGGATTAAGGCTATAAATGAAGAGATAGAGAAAATAGACAACAACAAAACTTGGACTCTTGTACCTAGGCCTAAAGACAAAAATGTGATTGGAACAAAATGGGTATTTAGAAATAAGTTGAATGAAGATGGTAAGGTGTCAAGAAATAAAGCTAGATTGGTATGTAAAGGCTACTTTCAAGAAGAAGGAATAGATTATGGTGAAACTTTTGCTCCTATTGCAAGATTGGAAGGTGTTAGGACCTTACTTGCATATGCTGCACATAAAGGATTTAAGGTATATCAAATGGATGTCAAATATGCATTTCTCAATGGTATTCTTGATGAAGAAGTTTACATTGAACAACTTGAAGGTTTTTTTGATCTAGACAAAAAGGACATGGTCTACAAATTACACAAAGCATTATATGGTCTAAAGCAAGCTCCTAGAGCATGGTATGAGAGAT
The DNA here is from genome assembly GCA_028749045.1 of Cupressus sempervirens. Taxonomy (NCBI): domain Eukaryota; kingdom Viridiplantae; phylum Streptophyta; class Pinopsida; order Cupressales; family Cupressaceae; genus Cupressus; species Cupressus sempervirens. The sequence continues at coordinate 1,007,943,115 of CM053785.1, read as the reverse complement.
TGCATAACTACCTTATTCAGATTGCTTTCTAGAGAACTAATGATAATAGTAATTTGTACATTAAGGAAGGACTAGATAACAAGATTGTTTTGGCAGAAATATTTGTGGATGATATTTTATTTACAAGGAATGATGATCAATACAAAGAATTCAAAATGTCTATGTTTGGTGAGATTAAGTTCTTTGTTGGTCTTTAGATATATTAGAGCAAGAATGGTATCTACATCAATTAGTCTAAGTATATCAAGGAGATACTCAATAAGTTTGGTATAGAAGATTCAAAACTAGTTGGGACCCCCATGTGTACTAGACTAAACCTTACCAAAGATGATGATTCAAAAGAAGTAGATCAAACCTTATATAGATCAATGATTGGAAAATTACAGTATGTAGTTCATACAAGGCCTGGTATTACTTTTGCATTTGGTATAGTGGCAAGATTCTTGGCACAACCTAGAGAAAATCACATGATGGCAATCAAAAGGATCTTGAGATACTTGAAAGGCACTGAAGATTATGGCTTATGGTATAAACTTGGAGGAAATCTAGACTTAAAAGTGTTTACTGATGCTGATTAGGTAGGAAACATTGATGAAAGAAAGAGTACAAGTGAGGGAGCATTCTTTCTTGGAAAAAGGTTGGTATCTTGGACAAGCAAAAAGAAAAATTGCACATCCCAATCTACAGTAGAAGTAGAGTATGTTGCAACAACAATGAACTATTCTAATATTGTTTGGTTTAAATATTTTTTGGAAGGCATGAAGGTTGAGATCAAAGAACCAATTTTTATGTTTTGTTATTATACAAGTGGAATTAACATATCAAAGAATCTAATGATGCATTCCAAAACCAAGCACATGCTATAAAATATCATTTTGTTAGAGAATTGGTGCATGACAAGGAAATCAGATTGGAATATGTCCATATAAAAGAACAAATTGTAGACATATTCACCAAGCCATTACCTATGGATGCATTCTTGTATCTAAGAGGTAAGTTAGGGGTCATTCCCCTATTTGAAGCTCACTAAAATAAAGTTTTAGTGATGAATCAATAGGAACCAAGTTGAAGATCTATTAGTTGATGCAACATAGTCAAGGGAACAATGCATATGAATCAATACTCAAGGTACATTGCTACTCATTTGGTATGTGTTGTCTTTGGCATGTGTTGTCAAAGAGGGAGAGTTTACTGTCATATATTTCTGAAATTTGTTTGAAGGAAAGTTTACTGTTTGGAAAAGAAGCTATGTAATTCCTTCATAGAGGGAGATTACTATATAAGTTTGTGGCATAAATCTAAGAGGGAGAAATTTTTTTTGTTAGAGAAAGACTTTTTTTCAAATTGCATTGTGCTATGACATGTTGTGTTGCCATCAATGCCAAAGAGGGAGATTTTTGCATACAATTATCTAATTGTGTGTTACCTTTGATGTTACACAAATGTCATATCAGTTGGCAGATAGTGCTTACCAAGCTCAGTTGGTCAACAAGGCAATTCACTATGTCTATTGAGTATTCTTGGAAATTACTTTGCATAGATAGTGTCTACCGAGCTCACTCGGGCATTGAAGGAAATTGTGGTAGAAAGTAGTGTTAATTGAGATCACATGGTTAACGAAGGAAAGTTAGTCAGAAGTTAGTGTTCACCAAGTTCACTTAGTCTCTAAAGGATTTTGCAAGTTCATAGCATTAACTGAGCTTCTATTGCTTAACACAGGAAATAATTTCAGGATCAATGTTTACCGAGTAGGGTTGGCCAATGAAGGATTTTGTTAATTTAAGTAATGAAGTTTAATTATTTCAAGTATTGATTCTAGCCAATTGAGGTAATGATTATTGGTAATTGTAAGTTGTAAATGAGTTGACTTGATAATCTGAATAGTATATATGAAAAGTCAAGTTGAGAATTCTAGAGAGTATGAGTGAGTATGAACATGTATTGATTGTTTGAAGAAGAAAGTGTGAGCAAATTTGAAGGATGGTTAGATATCCTTGAGGAGAAACAAAGATATATTTGATTAGGAAGGATTTAGTCTGAAGTAGAATAGAGATCTGTAATCAAAAAATTCAACTACATCTCATTTAGGTCATTTCATTGTTACTTTCTTAATATTGTAGTAGTGATTCCAAAATCTCTTAACAGAGTTGGTTTAACAACCATTTGTAAATCCTCTAACAAGGTCACACCTAATAGTGTGTTTTGTAACCTTTAACCAGGTTGGCTCCTAATAGGGCTCACTTCAAAAGAGTGAAAAAACAGTAGCTAGTTACTTGGTGGTTTTTCCCATATTAGGTTTCCACATTAAATATGGTGTCTCATGTGTTCATGTTATTTCTTTTATGCTTGCATGTTAATCACTATGAATGTTTAAGACCTATTAAAAGTTAACATACATTGCATTTACCAAGTTACAACAATTTTTGTATATTTATCGAGTGACATCAGTAAGTAGTTTTATCAGAGATCTAAGGGATATGTGGATTTTTTTTTGTCGTAATTGATTCATCTATATTTCCAACAGAAAATTCTTATTGATGAAATAAATAAAATGTCTACTTTCTATCTGAGCACAACAATAGCATAGTCTAAGGCATCCATATGAATGTGAAAAGGTAACCCTCAATTGGATCCTCAAAATAGGCACTGTGGTAAGAACTTCCTTAAGTTGTAGGAAGGATGTTGCACAGTCAGTAGCCCAAACAAATTTAGAGTCCTTTTTTTGTAGGCTGTAGAGAGGTGCTATAAGTTGATTCATGTTTTTAATAAATCTTCTGTAATATCTAGCATGTCCCAAAAAACTTCTTACATCCTTCTTCTTCTCTAGTGTTGGCAAGGTACTGATACTTCAATCTTTGTTGGATCTACTTGGATGCCCTTTGATGAAATGAAATGGCCTAGGACTACCCCTTCCTGCATCATCATAAAACATTTATCACTGTTTAAAGATAGATTATAGTCCTGACATCTTTTAAGTACTATTTGTAAATTTTATTTTGCTTCTTCAAAAGTAACACCATAAATAGTAAAGTCATCCATCTAGATTTCCATACAATCAGAAACAATATCTAAAAAAATACTAATGATAGCTCGTTGGAATGTAGCTAGGGCATTACACAAGCCAAAAGGTAATACTGAATAGGAAAATGTTCCCCATGGGCAGGTAAAGTTTATTTTCTCTTGATCTTCTGTGACTATTTGAATTTGATTGTAACCATTGAAACCATCCAAAAAAGAAAAATACTTTTTACTAGCTAGGTTGTCAAGGAATTGGTCTACAAATGGTAATAGAAAATGGTCCTTCTTAGCGGTTGATTTAAGCTCCCTATAATCTACACAAACTTTCCATTTTCCTCCCTTCTTGGGTACTATGACCAAGGGTGAGACCCACTAACTATCAGAGATGAGGTATATAAAACCAACAATTAAGAGCTTTTGCAATTCATTCTTAACAATATCTTTTAATACATGGTTAACTCTCCTCTAAGGCTATCTAATAGGTTTGAAGTTAGGGCTGATATAAATCTTGTGAGTGAAGAGCATATGATCTAATCCTTTTATGTCCATGTAATCCCAAGCAAATGCATTCTGATTTTCCTTTAGTAACTGCAACATTTCTTCTTGTTGGGAGTGTGATAAGGCATTGTTTACATTCAATTCCTTACCTAGACGATTTTCCATCTTAATAACCTTATTTGTCATGAATAATGGAGCAATAGGAGAAGAATCCATCTCATGAGATAATAATGAATGTATAAACTGTGAAGCTTCTAAATGATTGAGTGAATTCAAAGGTGGTACAATAGTTTCTAAAACGCATTCAACTTGAGGACACATTGATGATTGTGTTCCATATTCATTCAAAATAATGGATGAAATTATTTCATCTTCTTCTCAATCAGCTAAGAATGATTCTCTTCCTATCATCATCAATTGATGGATGGAATTAGCTACTAGATCATCATCACCCAATTCTAGCCAAACTAATTGGTCATCTAGTAACAATGGTTGAACAAGAGAGTATAAATTCAAGTTCTTGGTATGAACTCCATTGGATATTGTCATCTTCCCAAATTGACAAGCTATATAAGAATCTATAGTGGCTAACCATTACTTGCCTAGGATTAAAGGATATCCTCCCATATTAGTTTTTGGGGAGAGAACAAAAAAATCAATCGGCTACTCCCAGGAATTTAGGGTGACTATAACATCTTCTATCATCCCCTCTAGTTTAATGGTGGACCTATCACCAAGTTGAAGGATGGTGGGTGTCTCTCTGAGGCCAACAATATGCAACTGAGATAATACCTCTTTTTTCATGACATTAATAGATGATCCTAGGTCAACCAAAGCATTTTGAACTTGGATGCCATGAATAATAACTGTAACTACAAGACTCCTAGGGTCAGAGTATTTGGGTACAACTAATTTCTGTAGCATTAAGTTAGAAAGTTATCCTAGAACATGAATGATTTTTGGATCTTTCCTCTTCCTTCCTAGATATTTACTACATGCTTCCTTACTAGCTTTAGTATAGGTAGGGACTTCTTTAATAGCATTTTCTAGGTGTATTTTTACTATCATCTGTTTTAGCTGATTAAGCAAATCAATGACTACATAGTTCTCCTTAGATTGGCCTTGTTCTAACAACCTATGGGAAAATATAGGTTCTTTGGCTATAAGAGATGTATGCTGATTTGATTAATCTTTATGCTTAATTAGAGGATCCTCAACTTTAGTTATTATAGGTTCTTGGCGTGCATGAAGGGTGGTGTCTAATCTTAGGTGAATATCATTTAATGAAATGGCATAGCTTTGTTGTTGAGTCTGTAATTTAGTATTTTTCGAGTCTAGGTTAGGTTGAACTAGTAGTTGGGTCTTCTTGGAAGGACTATTAGTGGCTACAAGAGGAGGTATTAGAGCTTGCTCCTGAGTTGGTGGCAATATAGTTGGTTGACTAGATTGGGGACTCCAATTCTAAAGTTGTTGCCTATTAGTTTGTGGTGACTAATTATGGAAGTACTGTACATACTACATAAATTATTTGGGGGTTAGATTTCCCTTAAAAACAATTTTGGGCCCTATTTTATCAAGATTTTGGGCTCAAATGTAATTATTAATTATAAACCTAAAGCGGTAAAAATACTTGTATAAAAAGGCTTAAGGTTAGGGATTATTTCCTAAGGTGATGTGAAAATTTGGTTCTTGTGGTAGTATTGAGGTGTAAGGGATTATAGATTGTAATCAGGTTGTAAACATTGGATCATAAAAATATTAGACTTGTTGTTTGGTGGACATAGCCTAGGGTTTGGGTGAACCACGTTAAATCTTGGTGTCTTATGTTCTTTTCTGTGTGATCTATTATTTTTTGATATTGTTTATATTTTCATGTAATTGTTATTTCTATTTGTGGTTTAATCCTAACACTACCAACCCTTCTGAGGTTGTTTCCAACCCTATTGAGGTTTTTGCCAACCCTGCTAAGGTTGCTGCCAACCCTACTAGGTTGTTGCCAACTATGATTTCCACTAAAACTAGTATTTTGAAATTTTTTCCATTGATTATTATTATGATAATTTTGAAGAGGATCTTGTGGCACTCCTTTTTTTGTGCCCATGGCCTTCTTTGAGAGACATAGAGTACCTCTTCATTTTCATCAATGGCTTTGAACTCGATTGGCATTAGTTGTGTCAACATACTTGCAATAGACTTACATCTACAATGCTTTTTCTTTTCTCTACAATGTGGATAGTATTCAATCAACATGGAATTAAATTCATCTTTCTTCCTTCGAGCTTGCATGGTGTCTAGCTAAGTGGCTACATTGTTAATAATTTCTTGATTGAATTCCGATAGCAAATTAGATAACTCCATCTTAGATACCCCTAAACTACCATTGGACTTATGTGGTAGGTCTCTAAGTCCTCTACTCTTTTTCATAATAGCTCTGGAATAGTTCAGGCATGTACTCTTTATCTTAGTCCAAGTCTTTTGAGTAATGTCTCCTCCCATCATAAGGTCTAGAGCTTCAATTCTTTCTTCATTTACACCTCTTAGAAAGAGATTTTTCTTTGACTCCTCATTCAATTGATGTTGTGTATTATGTTGTAGGTTAAACATAAACTTGGAAACATAGTCTTTCAATCTTTCATCATCCTATTGGGATATTTTGAAAATGTCATCCCCATTTAAATCCAAACCCTTACAATATTCCTTATACTTTGTGAGAGATAGATTTCTCATTATAGGCCAATCTAGTACAAAATTGGCACCCAACCCCATTAACCATCTTAGAGAATCTTATTTGAGGGTAGAAGGAAACAACTTCAATTTGTGAGCATCATTTATATAGTCATAGCTTCTACATAGTATGTCAAACTCAAAGAGAAGGGTTTTAGGGTCTTTAGTGATCAAGCCATAAAACTTGTGAAGTGCAGCAGTAGGTATATTTTTCAAATTTTGGTTACCTTGGTAAGAATGGATAGGAAAGGGAAATGTTGGTTGTGGCTAAGGCTAAGCCATTCCTAGAGGAGGTACTATCAACGGTGTTTGATATATGATAAGAGCAAGTGGATTACCTTGGTATTTAGGTTCAGCAAAGAGATCATTCAAATGTAGGGATTCATCAAAGGATGAGGGTATTTTTTCTTGAGCAATAGTGAATGGATTTTGAAAAAGCTCTTCTTCATTCTCGGTAAGAGGTTTTTCAGGTTCAAGATTAAAAATGTCTTCCTGAATATTACGGGGAAGAAATCTCCTAAAGGGGTCTCTTCTTCTGTGCATGCAAAAATGCAAAATCTAATCTAACATAATGACTTCAAGGTTGAATTAGGTTGACACCTTCCTTGGTGATGATGCCAAAAATGTCTAGTTAGCTAAATACCTTAGTACTAAAGGATTGGACATCCTTCTACATTGACTCCATGAATAAATAGAATTATGTATTTTCCTAAGTATAAAATATTGACTTCCTTTTATTTGTCAACCCAAGAGTGTAAGCTTGAGAGGGTGGCTACAAACCATATGCTCTAATTCCTCTTTAAGTCATTACAACTACAATATGAAAAGAATGCTGAAGGAAATTAAGCTAAGAACTGAAACAAAATTTTCCTTAAAGCTTAGAGTAATGCTGTAAATAGTAAATCTACTTAAACACCTACTTTGTAGGAACATTTTAATGATTTTTTTATCAATGCCTATAGGAACAACAAAAGTCTACTTTGCAAGGAAACGAACTAAGAAAGGAAATCTATTATAAAAAAATAATTCACTCACCAAGTGGCCCCCCTTGAATGAGTGAACAGAAAACAATCTACTCTAAAGGTGGAAACTTGAACTCTATATTCTATTCATTCATAATAAGAAATTACATTTGAAAACAAGATTCTACTTTACTTAATAGAATAGTCTACTCTATTTCCTTCTGGTCAAAACTAGGAAAAGATCAAAATCTCAGATTCCCCTTTCAAGGTTACAATAGAATTTAAAGGAGGTTTCTAACAACTTCCTACTCCTATGATCACTCCATCAACGAGGATCAATTACAAATCATAAAGTTTATAACAATAATTATATTAATTTCATTTTAATTTCCCCAAGAATATAGCAGGTCAAGGAAGCTATCTTCATGCATTTCCATAATAGAATTCGTACCATGATTTTCTAATGTGGTTATTCATCAATCATTTGGTCAACTTTGACTTTAGCACTAAAATGATGTCTTCAATATGCACGGCAACAACTGTAGAACATTAAACACAACAAATTCTACATACATGCATTTATTTCATCATAAATGTTAGAAAAGGTAATGTTTAGATTATCATTCTTACAAATCCTATGACTGTAGGAAGTAACCTACCCAAACATAGCATGAATGAAGAAATAATTATCAACATGTAATATCGTTCATTAAACCATAAAAAGCCATAGATTCAAGTAAACATAGCATGACTAATCAATCAATACTTCAATCTCCATGTCTCAATATATGGATAGGATATTCATAAAACATAAGTTCTTTTGCTTAAACCATAAAGTCTTAAACTATTTCTTGCAAGATAACTACTAAAAATAAGATAAAAGAGTAATAAAACTAATGGCCTTTTAGAGGCTCATATACATGCAACCTACCAAGAACCTAAGTGAACTCCACTCTCTCCAAGGAAGACTCTAGTCCATCAGAAGATTCATATCTCAGTTTGCTGAGAAATGTGTGCCTTTCACTCACCTTCTGCACAAAGACATAGTTTTCAAGTGGGACAAATAGTGTCAAATAACTTTTGAGCTTCTCAAGAATTATCTAATGAATCCACTTATCTTGGTGCCTCCTATGCCACACAAATCTTTGTTGTTTTATATCTCCCTAACAAAAAAATCAATAGGAGCCCCCTTGGCATAGAAAAATGACCAAGGAAAGGGAGGAGTCATCTACTATATTAGTCAAACCTTAGTTAATTATGAGCTTAACTACACTTTTATTGAGAAGGCATGTTTGGCGGTAGTTTTTGCTTCCCAAGAAATATGCCACTACCTCCTAACATAGAAGGTGAAACTCATCACCACAATTGATCCTCTCAAGTATCTCTTTAGTGATGATTTTAAGTGATTTTGACATAAAGTATGTTGATAGGAAGGCCATAAAAGGACGAGCCATTGTGGATCAGTTGGTTGAGGCACCCCTAGAAAGAACAAGTCCCATCTTAGTAGATTTTTTGGATATACACATCCTTCAAAAAAAGTCAATTACATGGATGTTTTATTTTAATGGATCATATACAAATCGTGGTTTAGGCACAGGGATTCTATTCATCAGGCCTTTTTGCGTGACCTTACCAAAGTCATACAAACTATTGTTCCCATGCACAAATAATATGACAGAATATGAATATTTAGTTCTTGGTCTTAAATTAGTCTTAGAATGGAAATTGATGGTAATAGAGGTCTATGGAGATTCCCAAATAGTCATCAATTAGGTGAATGACATGTATCAAGCCAAAGATGATAAATTTCCACCTTATAAACACTTGGTTGATACTCTCAAGGTATGCTTTTTTTAGATTACATTTGAATAGATTCCCAAAGACAAGAATAAGGCAGTCAATGCTATGGATACTTTGGCCTCTCTATTCTAGTTACCAGATCAACAAGAAAGATATGAGTTCTTAGTTCTTAGTAGAGGAGGTGGTTCAACCCACATTTACTCAATGAGAATCCCACATCATTTTCCTTTTAGACATTCTTGACTCCCCTTGGTATGATTCCATTTCTACCTATGTATGCAATAATATTATGCCTTCTAACCTATCTCAAAACAAAAAATCAAAATTTATTTGACAAACCACACGTTACACATTGGTGGCTGATACATTGCATAGGAAAGGTATAGATGGCACTTTATTTAGGTGTCTAGAAACTGACAAGTCTAAGGTTTCTCTACAAGAGTTTCATGTTGGTATTTGTAGGTCACATTCCAAAGGATTCACCTTAGCGAAAAACTTCCTTAGAATGGGTTATTTCTAGCCCATAATGGAAAATGATTCTATCAACTATGTCAAACCTTGTAAGAAGTGTCAGATCCATGACAACCTCATTGATGCACTGGCCATTAGCCACACCATGGACTTTTTATTAGTGGGGTTTGACTTGATTGGTGCAATTCACTCGCCTTCCTCCAAAAAACACAAATGGATTATTACAATCACCGAATACTTTACCAAATGGGTCAAAGCAATACCACTCATAGACTCCACCAACAAAAAAATCTCCTCATTTATACTAAACCATATTATTTTTTGGTTTAGCATACCTCATGCAATCTTAATAGATAATATCTTGTACTTCAAAAACCAAATAGTTGATAAGCTATGTGGAAAGTTTGACATCATCACCATTCATTGTCAACTTACCGGCCCTAGGGAAATGGCCAACTAGAGGTCACCAATAAAAACATCATTAATATCCTCAATAGAACTATCAATGATACTAGTGGGGATTGACATTTACAGTTAAGTCTTTCCCTATGGGTATATAGAAGAAGTGTTCAAATGCCCATGGGCACAATAGCCTTCTCTTTGGTGTATGAAAGTGAAGCAATTCTCCCTTTAGAGGTTGAAATCCCATCTCTGAGAATCACCCTTTATGATGTCATGTCAAATCAGGACTATGGAGTGGCTCAGTTAGAACAACTAGAGTTCCTAGAAGAACATCAATGGACAACACAGAATATCTTAAAGTGTATTAGAACAGAATGTCCAGACATTGCAACAAGAAGGTGAAGCCTCATGTTTTTCAAAATAGAGATTTAGTCGTCCAAGAAAACCCCAAAAATTAGGCAACATGAGAAAGAAGGAAAAGTGGGAGGCCAACTAGATTGGCCTTTATATCATCATAGAATCTTTTACGATAGTTACCTACAAGCTTTTTGATTTTAATGGAGAAGAACTACTAGAACCCATCAACAATATCCATCTCAAAAAATTCTATGTAAAAAGCCTTGAAGAATCATCTCATGTCTAAAAATATTTTTAAAAAAATCAAAACAACCAAAAAACATTCATAAAAAAAAATGGTACAAAAGGAGTGAGAGATACCACCTTTGGACTTCCCTAACAACACAAGTCCTTCAATGCGAAAATACAATAAAACATGGCTACAAGAACACTATCCAAGCTAAATGTTTCTTATGTGTGGCATTTTCATTTCATATCTCTACACTACTTGACACAATTGAGTCAATTTTACACATACCCAATTGAGAAACACTTGTGGGTTATAGTTTAGTGGTCTCTCAACATCAGAAACAATTCACAATAGAAACAACTAGCAAAAAGGAAACTAAGGGAAGACAAGCAACTCAGAGGAAACATAGATTCCAATTATGTTTTAAGATATCACATGCATGAATTATAGGAAAATTAGTGCACATCTCAAATATCTACTACTACCAAAATTTCCAAACATCCATTTTAGTCTTTATAACTACATACGTGATCCTAAAATCCATTTTAGCCTTCATAAACTCCATATGCGGTCCCAAATCTCCATTTTAGCCTTCATAGATTTCATTTTTGGTCCCAAAAATCCATTTAGCCTCCATTATTCCAAATATAGCTCTTTGAGCTCCCTTAAACATGTTCTCCAAAGCCCACTTTTGCTCTCCTTAACTCTTTGTGTACTCCAAAATAGCCCTAGTGATCTCCATATTCCAACAACTCTCACTTTTGTCCTCCTTTTACTACCAAAAATATAAAAAATCATCAAAAACAATCAAAAAATATGAAAGATTATAAAAAACAATCATTCAAAAATAATAAAAAAAAAAATCAACAATCACATCCACAAAAAAAAAAAAACTATCGATCACAAACATGCCATAAATAATGTCTCTAAGCTGACATAAATAATTTTTATATTTTTCAATCCAATGATCCATTGATTTTATGTTGAGTTGGTGTCCATCTATAATTGCTACTCCTTTGGGACAAGTTTGCATACCTCAATTGGTTTTATATGAAATCAATGTTGAGGCCCCCTACATTGAAAAATATTTAAATATTTTATTGCATATTCCCTGCCCTATTACTTCCAAAAAAGACAATAAACAAGTGCATCATTTAATTAAGAAGCAACAATTTTATGGCTTGAAACATGTCTTAAGGCTTTGGAAAATTTGGCTCAATGTGGATCGCAGAAGAATTTTCAGCTATGTTTCTCTCACAATGACATTAAAAGGTCTTTTAACCTTATTTATGTTATAGAGACCATGATTGGTCCAACACCCTTCAAAAAATATATCAATGATATCTTGCAATGTCCTTGCACCCTCATGACTCATCTTTAAAATTTAGGGACATGTTGGTAATCTGGGCACCATCCAAATTGTTGTAGATATCCATTGCACTCTTTCATTGCCACTCAACAATGGCATAGAATAAGTAAACATGCATTTGAGAGACCGCAATAGCCTTCCCCACCTTTTTCAGCCCAAATTCCTTTTACAAGGCCTCCATAGTGCCTTTTTAAGCCCAAATGCCTTTTTCAAGACCTCCCATAGTGCCTTTTTTGGACCAAATGCTTTTATCAAGGCCCCCATATCACCTTTTTAGGCCCAAACACCTTTTTCAAGGACCCTTAGAGAATTTTTTAGGCCTTCCAACACCTTTTTGGGTCCCCTAGCACCTTTTTCAGCCATCGAAGCCTCTTATAGGCCCAAACACCTTTTCACTAGCCTCATAAATATCCATCTTAGCACACACCTAGAGAAAAATCCCAACTTTGGCCCTAAGCTTGTCTGTAAATGCTAGCAATATACCAAAAAAATTTACACTCCAATTTTGCTAAAAATTTGTGGTTTAGTACTTTCTAATTTTTCCATGTTGTCCATAGTGATGTGACCACTAAATACACTACCTAATGTAAATCATGATACAAGTGGGCTAATATGCATCTACCCCATGAAAATCTTCATGGTCAGTCGATCATATCTTGAATGATATGACCCCATCTAATGGGACATCCATGTCCTTGCCTATCTAGTAGAAGAAATCCTCCTATCAATGTGGCTAATACCACGGGCAATAGATCATGCTACAACATCTTGAACCATGGAAAACTTTCATCCCCAAATACATTTTTGAATATTGTCTCATCATTGGTCTAATCATAATAGACTAGATCCCCAATGGTAGGCATCTAGAGAATCTTGTATACATCCTCAGGTGTAATCATCATCTCTCCCTGCAACATGTGCAAAGTGTTATGGTTTGAGTGCCACTACTCAGCCATAAATGTCAATAATCCTCTATTCACCCAAAACTATGGCATCTAAAGAAGGTATGTAAACCTGCATCTATCAATCACCTATCGATCAACCACTAATAATCTATCAATGCACTCTAGTGGCCATGGATATAATCCCCATACCATGAGCTGACACCCACATACTTGTTTCACCAAATAATCAATCAAAGGCATTATTTTCATCACAAGTCACTCTCATACATCAATCAAATAACAAACATCTAGCTATCCAGTTAATAGTTGTATCTTGAACCTATTATTTTTCTTGCTCCATATCTTGAGATGGACAGGTTAGTTTTCCCTACTCTGTATCCTGAGGGGGGCACTTTTTCTACACATCACTTTTTGACCACACATTCCCTATTGGTTTTGATTTTCTACATGAACATGTCGCTAAGGTGACTCTAGGCTCATCAATTCAACATTAGGATTCTCTCTTACACTCTCATCAATATTACACACAACAAATCTACCTATTAGGCCATTCTACTATTAAACAACCCCTAAACTAGCCATATGTGCATTCCAAGGTACCATGTTCATTAGAAGGTTCCTTTGCACTATTCCATACATCATTTGTGCTATTACACATGTTACATGCATTACCAAGACCAAAAGCTCTATAGAGTTAATCATATGCACTATTTCTTCACACAGTTGTAGTACAATATGTGTAAGTGTTACTCAATCAACCATAAGTGTTGTTAAATAATGGAAACATGCTATCAAACTCACAAGCACTATGTAGTCTCTTATACGCACTGATTCAATATTTGGATTCACTACACCATCTATATACACTATAGTTCATTGTAAATGCACTACATGAATTTGACCTATGTTCACAAATAGACATGCTTCATCCCTAAAATTAAACACAATACTTTTTTTCTGTATGCACTATCAGAGGTTGTATATATGCTAAAACATGTAGATGCGCTATTGTCTTTTGTAGATGTGATACACTTTTTCATTATATGCTAATTTAGATGTTTCATGCATAAGCTCTATTTAACTTCATAGATGTGCTATCGTAGGTCATGTATGTGCTACAATGATTTAAATGAACTAAAACAAACCTTAAATGTGCTACAAAATCTAAAAAATGCATTTACCACTTCTCATCATGCAAAAACCTAAAATTCATGCAAAAATATGTAAATTCCAAATAAAAAAGGATCTCAATGACTCAATGGGGCACCATAGTTAGTCAGATGCTCATATCTACGATGCCTCTCAAGTTTTTGCTCTCACAATGGGACCACCATCTCCACTAACTCAGAGCTCAAACGATGAAGAGTGAATGAGGAGTGTAAAAATGAAATGGGTAAAAAGTCTTTTGCTCTATTTAACCCTCCCTTGGGGAATTTTATGACATTTTAAATCATTATTCACCACATTTTAATACCTTTAAGACCCATTTCCTCGAACTGGGTATTGTTCCATTTCAATTCATTTTTACTGTCAAACTATGTCATCAATAGTTTTCAAAAATCAAATTGGAATCTCCCATATTGCCAATCAATCTTTCCAATTTAATTTCTAAGGGGACAATATACCTATATCAAATTGGAGCATTAATTTTTTTCAAAAATTCTCTACCCTAGCCAAATTTAAACATCAATTCAAACAAAATTGGGGCATTCAAGCAAGTTATTTTAAACAAAGGATTTTAAACATCGTAATATCAAAATCAAGAATCGTATCAATTTCAAAACTAGATATCATAACAACTTCAAATTAGAAAAAAAAAATCAAGCAATCAAACATCTAATCATCAAGAATTAGGCATCTTATCAAACTTGAGTTAGCGAAACATCACTGATCAGATATTCAATCATCAAAATTTGGCTTAAAACCATAAAATCAAGATAGTCTTTGAACTAATATGCTTTGCATATTAGCTCAAAGAGGGGCATTTGTAGAAATTCTAAAATTGGCAAAGACCTAAAACAACAACAAAATCAAATAAACAAGGAAAGTGATGGACTTTCAAATCAATCATGACATCAAATTACTTAAGTGGTTAACTAATTAATCACCTATCAAATTCAAAAAGATGAAAGTCACTTTTAAAGAGGAAAATCAATTCATAAAATCGTAAAACAAAATAAAAAAAGGTAAAAGGTAAAGACAAAAGTTGAAAGTAAATGAAACATTTAATATATCAACAAAAAAACTTTTATTCTCTCAAAAGTTAATCCTTTTTGAAATTTTAAAGAATTGAAAATCCCTATTTATCCTCAAAAACCAAGTCTATTGGATTGTTCCTCTTGGGGCTTTGTGATATATTTTCAGTTTCACCATTACCTCTAGTAAAAGGTCAAATCTAGATCCTTACCCCAACCCCCTTCTAAAATCCTATAAATAGAATGGAAAATCAAGAACAAAGGAACCTAGGTTTTAGGCATCCATACTATAGGCATTTAGAACTACAATTTAACATTATTTTAGCATCATTTTGATATATATTTAGCTTTGTTTAGAATTGGTTAGTCTTATACATGCAATATCATAGAATTTAAGTGTTATTATCTTTATATAATTAGCATTTCATATAGATCTCCTATAGACTTACATAGATCTGCATTAATAGCATACTTACATTCTAAAACTATTACTAAGATGTTGGTCTGAGAGAGATTTCAACAATTGTAATTAGGGAAACATGAGACATTCATAGAATCTTTATTTAACATTGATTTCTTGGGTCTAGATTAGTTCATTTTTATTCCAACTACACTATGCATCGAGGTCTCGTGAATGTGTGATTCCACAATGTAAATATACACTAAATTTGAGTTATGGAAAGAAAGAAAAGTTACAATGTACTATATGTAGAAGGATTGAAGCATAACCTTCTAAGTTTAAGTTGGATCTATGGTAATGGATATAACTTATCATTTAGAAAGAAAGGATATGAAATGATATTGGAAGATACTTAAGAGTTGATTACAAAAGGGAGCAGATATATATGATAGTGATTTATGTCAACTGAGAAAAATAAATTATCAAAATTATTTTGTTATCCAAATGGATAAAAGTTGGCTTTATCACAGAAGGTTGAGACATATTAATGTTGGTGATCTTATAATAATGAGATCTAAAATAATGGATAGAAGCATGTCCAAAGTCAAGAATCTCTAATCTACCAGCAATAAGCCACATCAATAATGAAAGCAAAACAAATTAGATTTCCTTCCAAAAAGTATCTAACTATGATTCACACTGACCTTCTTGGTCCACAGAGAGTAAAAGGATTATGAGGTGACATGTATTTTAATATGCTTATATATAACTATTTTATAATGTCTAGAAATGATTTTCTTAAATAGAATTTAGATTATTTTGAAAAATTTGAAGCTTTCAAGTAAAATAAATCTAGTAGAAAAATCAAATATCTAAGATCAGATCGAGGCAGAGAGTTTTTCTTTAAAAAATTTAAAGACTGGTATGAAATGCATTTAATCAAGAAATAATCCTCAAACACCTAGAGCCCCTAAAAATAGTTAGATTTGTAGACATAAAGAACTAGATTATTTAGGAGATGATAATATCTATGTTGAAGTGGGAATAGTTAAGTTAGATATATATTAGAGAGAAGCATGCTAGAAAAAATGTGTACATTCTAAATAGAGCTCAAATTAGATCTAAGACCAAAATAAAAAAATTGGATGGATTATAGAAGGGTAGACATACATATATCTAGAATTTTAAAATCTTTGGAAGTAAGTGCTAGATCCAAAGATATGAATAAATTCTAGTGGAAAAGTAACCATGGGAACCAGAGGATGTTTTGGGAGAAAAGGAACCATGTGAACTAGAGGATCTTATCTTATCTCCACAATGTGGTCCTAAAAAATATGACTCTAATTTAAGACCAATAATCCTTATCTTGATAAATTTAGGGTGGGACTGATGATCCTTTTAATATTGATGGTCCTAGAAGGGAGAGACTGCGTGGTTTTGGTGATTGCTATGGCTTGTATGATTTATGTCTCTTAAGATGAGGAAGATTTGATTCTTCATTTTTATGTGTCGAGTTAAGTTGCATATTTATAAATTTTTAATTATTTTTTATGTATGTGGAATGATTCTAAAGGGCATTAACATTATCGATAATAAATTGATAAGTTTGGATTGAATGGCTCTGTCTTTCATTAACTTTTTGATTCTTATAGTTGTAAATTAGTTTGAAATTATGTTAATGATATGTGTTTTAAATAGAAAAATTATTGCTAAGAGAAAACTACAAGCATCGATGGAGAAGTTCATTTCATATGCCAAATCTATTTCCATTTCAATTCCTTTTTGATATTTTCTCAAACAACACACATGTTCTATTGGTGTTCTCTTTTTCATTAATTGTGTATATCTAACTATTGGAAATATTCAAGACTATACTAGGTTACTGAGAGGGGAGGGGTGAATCAGTAACCTCAAAAACTTTACCAAATTTAGATCTTAATTGCAATAATCCAATTATCATTTAATTCATTAAATCAAATTTAACTACGTGCATAAGAAATTGAAAACATAAAACATTCATGGCACTGGAACATAATGATTTGGTGACCCAAAAACCTTCCAAATAGAAAGTAAAGTTGGGGTAGGGATGATACCCACAAAGCTTCAATACTATAGCATAAAGTTAGCTTGTTAAGGCTTACAATGATCACTTCTGATGATTTTCCCTATTAGGAGCAATTAGGATTGCTAGGTCCACCTTGTTATAGGTTTTACAAACACACAATTAAGTATGCACTCGGTGAAGAGATTTGACAAAAGACTATTAAGTGTACCTTGTTAAAGGATTTGGATTGGTTCACCTATTAGGATGAAACAATAGATCCCTAACTTACAACTAATTTTCTGATAGAGATTATTTGAAGTACTTATCACCTTTGTGTGATAGATATGAATTTGCTACTCCTTTGTTGATATGGCCTTATAATACACTTTGCTACTGATTCACATTTACATGCTTCTATTTCACACATTCATCCTTCTTACTTTTTCATCATTTCATACTTGCTTTCTTACTTCCTTTTCTTTTTCATATCTTTGGATATGATATAATACATTACATATATATCAATCCAATTTACAAAATTACAAAGTTGACCAATATACAAGTTAATACCAATATTATAAAGTTGGACCAAATGAAGATACTTAGGTTTTGAAGACTGACTCAGTGAAGTTTTGATACACGACATCCACTGTCACTACTCAACATCATCATGCATTTGGTAGAAGTAGAAGCTCAGTCCATAATAATCATCTTAGAGTAGTCTCAAACTCAATCTACACTAGTGACTCAATAGATACTGTGTAACTTGGTAGAAATGGAATTGCTCATTTACGATGACTACACTTGGTAAACACTAATCATCACATAGCTCAGTTAACACTAACTTCTCTTCACATGAACTACTGGCTCAGTAGAAACTACAAAGCTTGTTTACCACTGAATTGCTCAGGTTGAACTACTAGACTTCACACTGTCTGATTCTACTTGATTTGAACTATTGCACTTTACACTAACTAAATTCACTTCGTAACCACTGAAATGCTCGGTAGGAACTGTAAAGCTCTGTGGCTACTAAATTACATGGTTAACATTGTAGACTATTCAATGAGCGCGGTAGCCATACAAAATTTGAATAAGTGTTGTCACTAATAACAAACTTGACTAAATGTCAACAATCTCCCCCTTTTGTATTAGTGACAAAAACACTTATCAGCCAAAACTTATATACATCACAGTGTGATACTGGCTTGATATGGTATACTATTTTTTTGAGATTTTTCAAAATTTGTCTTTGTAAGTATATATAGTATACTATATCTACAAATTTTTTTCTATATACACTTTCTTTCCTTTGCATGATTCTGCCCCATACAATATACATAGTATAACAAGTATCTAATACTATATATGGCATATTAAGTGTCTCTCCCCCTGTTATTGTCTCACTCCATATATAGCATACTAAGTGTCTCTAATACTATCTCTCTCCCTTTTTGATAATAATGCCAAAGATTTATTCAAAAAATATTTACATGGAGAAACCAGTATAAGAAATAAAATTAGAATGTACCTTAAGTATGAGTGCTAGAGTCTTATCCCAATTTTCTTGCAAAACTTTACCCGTATGTAGAAAAATTCGCACTTCTACAGAGAGTTCTATCATGTGATCTAAAATGGAAAAGTTGTTGTCATGGATCAATGTTTTTGAGTGAAAAATGTGCTTTTGCATTGTATCCATGATGGGAAGGATCATATTCTAAACATCTATCAGTGAAGACTGGATCCTTGCTTCTTCTCTCAACAACTCTACCTACATATCTAACAAGAATCTGATTTTCATATGATGTACAGAGCTTGCACTAGGGTCAAGTTGCAATTGTTGTGCACTAGCCTTCAGATCTTCATCAATCTTTGTTAGCTTTCAATTTATTTCCTTTGTGAAATCTATAACATTACATAATTTTTCAAAAAATGATGTTACATTTGTGCAAGAAGTTTCAAGATTGGTCAAAATTGAGGAAAGCTCCACTTGCTGAATGACAAATTGTTGAGCAATATGCTCAAGCACTTTATTATCAAATTTATTTTCTAATTTCTCAATCAATTTGTCTTGACCATTGGAGTCCTTATTAAAATTCTAGACAACCTCTTCCAATTGAAACATAATGTGTTGAGAAGTATCAACTTCAACACCTAATGCCTCAATCAAAATATTCTTGGCATCTTCTACGATTTTATATTCTCTATCTCTTTCCTCTCTCAATTTCTTGTATTTGGATTTCTTTTGGAGGAGTTGACCAGCTATTTGCATTTGATCTATAGTGGCATTATCAAAATCCCATTTTGGAATCTCAATCTCCTCATCTAGATCAATATCCTCCTCTATCTCCTTTCCACTCAAAAATCTTGTACTTGGTTGAGTCTTAGGTTTGACTATCCTTGTACTTAATGCATTTGAATCTAAAATGGAAAAAATTGTAGAGATAGTAGGACTAGCAGTGAAAATTGATATAGTACCAATAGATGGATTACTGACTAGTATGCTTACTAAATCCAAAACTGAAGTACTTATAGAAGTATCCAAAACTGTAGAATCAAAAATTGTAGAACTCAAAACTGAAGTACTTACTACTGAAGAACACAAAATTGTAGAACATACTATACTCATTTCTAATGATACTAACTTGGGAGCTAAAGAAGAGGGAGTTTGCAACTGAGTAGATGAAGTGGTAGAAACTTCTATTAATGATGTGTTGAGCTGTAAGGGAGTGAAGAGCGATTGGACATTTGATGTATCTGCTATGGTCACAATCAAACTTGATGAAGTTGTCTCCAAACTTGATGTAGCTACTAATTTTCTTGGAGATTGAGGAAGTGATGCAATGACTATGGCTATTATCTTCATAGTATCAGTCTCCTCATCATTTTATTTGTCTTCCTCAGTAGCTTCTTCCTCTTTATCTTATTCAACTTCTTCATTGTCAAAATGCATTGGTTCAAAGTCATCATCATTGTCATCATCCTTGACTTCTACTAGGAAGTCACTTTGTTTATGCAAGGATAAACATTCTTCCACATACTTGTGGCATTCTTGACTACATGCTCTATAGCCTTTAGCAAAATTAAACAAGTATTAAATCTAAAAGTCATCTTGTCTTCATTTTTCTTCATAGACTCTTTTACCTCAACATTTGTGATGCTCGATAACAACTGCCTTAGGGTTTGTTCATAGATATCTTTTGTTTTTTGGATAACTGAGTCCCATCTTGGCTTTAATTTCTCTAATAATTCATTGGAGATTTGGGAGGTTATCTAATCAGAGGAATACTTCCATTTTCCCATCTTGGTTAACACCAACTCTTCAACCTATTTCTTCTTAGCCTCTATCCTAGTTTCATAATTTAATGATTTGAATTTGTTTATGACTACACCTTCTTCCAATTGTTTTAGTTTTTCTTGGAAGGTGGGAGGAGGTTTGCTAAACGAAACTTCACTACATTTCTTCCTGGATCTCCTGGTGAACACTACAGTGGATAGCTTGGGTGGCTTGGTGATGATCACCTTGCCTTTTTTCTTTACTGGCTCTTCTTCCTTTTCTGACTCCTCTTCATCCTCTACTTCTTCATCATCTTTTCCTTTACCCTCAGTCAACACAAGAAGTTTGCTAGTTTTGAGTTTTTCTATTGGAAGCTTGATTTCAAGCTCTATTCTTGCCTTGGCCTCATCATCCATTCCAAAGTGTGGTGCCTTTGGATCAACAAGTTCATTTGTCAAGGCTTCAATTATGTCCTTCACTTCATTAATGTTCACCTTATAGGGAAGAGGTTTTACCCATACAACTCTTGGTTTCACTACCTGAATGTAGAATTTGTCACTATCTACCATGAAACAAACATCATCTTTGTAACCTTCAACCAATTTCTTGGGAATCCTAAATCTATTATTCATTTTATCCTTGAAGACATCAAAATAATTATCCATTATACTAACAAAATTCTCACCCATTTTAGCAATATACTCGTTAATCTGATATAGCACTGTCACATCCTTTCTCCATATGACTATACCTTTTGAAGGGAAAGAATTTTGAACATAGAAAAATAGACATGTCAAAAATGAACTGAATTTGTAAGGGTTGTTCTTGGATGTCCTAATACTTTCCATGTTTTTGTTAAATTGCTTTAACAACAAATCTACAAGATCATATGACAGATTATTCTTCACTACTTTGTATGCCAAGTCTACTGCTTCACAAAACACACTATTTAGATGACTAGAGCTATAGATCTTGTGAGCTATCACATGTATGCCAAATTTTAGTTCTACATCAGTTACACTATTGATCTTCATACCTCTATTGTCCCACTTGATTAGGGTTTTCTTCTCTAACTCCACTTGACCCAGGGTTTTAATTTTTTTGGCCTTAGAGAGCATGGGAAGGTTGCCGATACAATGAATCATCTTCTTAGTGATCAAAACTAGTTGTTCAAGCCATAACTAACCATTGTGAACTTGGCTTAGGATGTATATGATCCATTTGATTTGGAAACTTTAGGGCAGGTGGGGAATGTGGGTTAAAGCCTTATCTTCCAAGTGCTTATGTTCAGGTTTAAGAAAACCATTCACACATAGTTTACCTAGGGCATCATCCATCTCTAGGGTTCTAATTTCTTGAATTACACCCGTAAAATGAGTTTGGGTATCATTAATGAGTAGTACCTTAGGAGAGATTTGTGATTGTGCTCTATTTGGATCAAGGGTTTTAGCAATCGCCAAAATGAGTTTGAAATCTGGTGGTTTCCATTCAACTCCTCAAACCAACATTTCTAACCCTTTCTTTGCCTAGCTACTACTACTTGATGCTACCATGGATACTAAGTAGGTTATGGAAAACTTTTGAAAAACTTTACTACAAATTCCACTAGAAATCACTTGATCACTCTACAATTCACTTGATTGCAATATCACTTTAGAATTTTGGGTGAAAATAAATTCAATTTCCTGCCTTTTGTTAAAACTTTTCCATTAATGCTCAATATGAAGGTAGCTATGATGACATCATTATGCATGATAGGCTATCATTGACTATATGTTCGGATTGCTTGGTGAATGCTTCATAACTCAGTAACCAAACATGTGTGACTAGTTACTCTTGACCTTGCTCGATAGAGTCTATGACCCAATATTACTCGATAGAGAAGGTAACTTGGTGATAACTAATATTGATCTTCCTTGATGATCCTTTTGTATCTTGAATATTGATTTAGATCTTGCTTCCTTTCAATTTTGGAATTGTTTGGATGTGAACATGATAACGCAATTCCAGTTCTTCCTTAAGAACTTAGTTGGAAATGGTGGAGTCACCCACTTCTTGAGTGATATGAACATCATTGTTTGAACTCGCTTCCTCAATGGATTTCAGAATTCATTGTTGCCTCATCTGCTTCTGAATTTTATCTTCTTTTGCTTTCTTTTCATCTTCAATTCTACCTGTATTCATGTAATTCTTGGCTAGATGACGAAGTTTTGTACAAGTGAAACATCTTATGGTGGTATCTCTCTTCCTTGTGTGATGTTTAACATAGTTTATGCCAATGTGTCCATGCTCTCCACAATAATGGCATCTACACCAGGTGTTATAGTCCCAACTAAATATTTCTTTCATAATTTTCTCTGCTAGATTGAATGACTTGGTTTTGCAATCTGATGCCTTGTGACCTTGTTTCTTGTTTTGTGACACTTGCCTTCAAATTTTGGTTTCTCTTTGCATTCATTAGCCTTGTGACCATGCTTATTGCAATTATAGAATTTACCATTGAATTTTTCTTTACCATTACTCCAACATCTGTTTGATATATGACCTATCTTACCACAGTGATTGCAAGTAGGTCTTTAATTCCTTTGAGCACTTTTTTGGAGGATTTACACTTCTTTTTATCCAATTCCTACTTTTACTTTTTATCTATAGAGATTCTGGTCATTCAGTTAATTCAATTGATTCATGTCTTCTTGGGATTTCATCATTCTTTCATTGATTTTCTTTTCAGTGTTTAGATCATTTCTCAAATTTTCACTAATTTTCTTTTCAAATCTCAACTCACTTCTTATCCTTTCATTGAATTGTATTTCTAAATTTAGATAATTTCTTAATCTTTCATTGATCTATCTTTAGCTCATGATTTCCTCATTTTCATCAAAGATTTGATCTATAAGATCTACATGCTGAAGGGATTGGTTCTGGATCTCATTGTTTCTTCCATCCATTTCTTCTTTCATCTTGTTCCTTTGTTCCAAGATTTCACATAGCCTTACTGACTGAATTTCTTGTTCTCTTTTGAGCTTTCTTACTTCTTCTTGCAAGGAACCATTCTTCTCTAAGAGTTCTTTGATTGCATCATTTGCTTCATTTGAACTGCTTGAACGAAAAAGGTCTTCAATCTTTGCTTAAAAAGTATTGATTATCATTCATTTGATTTGCAAGTTCCTTCCTTCTTTTTAGGGATTGGGAAAGTTGCTGCTTAGATTTCTTGAGTTGTGCAATGGCCGTCTCTAGATCTATCTTTTCATTGTCAATTGCCTTATCAAGTTTGAATAGGTCCATTGTCCTTGATCTTTGCTCAAGCTATCAAGCTTTATCTTAGAACCACAATCCTCTGATACCAATTGTTGGAAATCTTCAAGACTATGCTAGATTACTAAGAGGGGAGGGGTGAATCAGTAACCTCAGAAACTTTACCAAATTCAGATCTTAATTGCAATAATCCAATTACCATTTAATTCATTAAATCAGATCTAACTACATGCATGAGAAACTGAAAACATAAAACATTCATGGCACTTGAACACAATAATTTGGTGACCCAAAACCTTCCAAATAGAAAGTAAAATTGGGGTGGGGATGATTAGTTTACCATTAAAATGCTCAATAGGAACTATAAAGATTGGTGGTAACTAAATTACATGGTAAACACTGTAGACTACATTCAATGAGCTTGGTAGCCATGCAAAATTTGAATAAGTGTTGTCACTAATAACAAAATTGACTAAATGTCAACACTAACAACTTTTGCAACTAGATTTATATTATTGGAAAATGATGAAGTACATATGGAGACTCTAGTATTGTCATTAATGAAAACCAAGATTGTAGGAATGATCACCTGAATTAAGTTTCAGTTTAGAAAAATCTTTGGTATGCAATTTGTCTAAGTACCATGTAGGAAAGAGTGAATAGTTAGAATCTTTTCATTGGTGATCTTAACAAGATAACCACTCATGGACACATTTTTTATTATTGGTATTACAAGGTTTTTACATGCTACAAAAATGTTATCTTATGTTTAGTCAATGGTTGGAACATGTTTTGAATGAAAAGTATGTTGATTGGTTAAGATCATAGTATTTAGATTAAGTTTGGTGATTAGGCAATTTGGCCTAATTAATTGAATTATTTCACCAATTCAATTAATTGGTCTTGTAGGGCCAACATCCTAGATGTTAAGCCTTTGATAGCAAAACTTAAAAATTGGTTTTGTATATTGTACCATACTTTATGAAGTTAGTCAACTAAAAAATTAATTGGGAAGGATATAAAGTAGTGATAGTTTTTATATTAGAGCATGCATATGATATATGTGGACTTTTTATATGATATACTAATGATATTATTATGGTGTATTCATGGTCAGATGTGAGATTTGATGTTTGGTCTCATCATATGTGAGATACACAAAGGACTAGTTAGGTATTGTGATGTCAGAACATTCAATTCATTATTGTAACTATTATCCTTTGTATATATTGGATAGTGAGTGTTTAATGAGTAGTGAGATCCTATTATAATAAATCTCCTAAGAGAGTTGAAATCTCTAATAATGTCTAGTCCTCTAACAAGGACTAATGTACTATATGCATGCAATGACTCCTAAGAGGGTCAAAATTTCCTAACAAAATATTTTCAAAATATTAAATAGTTGTGGATAACATTCCCATAGGGGGTTTACCTTGGCCAAGGTTTCCTTGAAAATAAATGATGGTGCTACATGAGTTTTTTTTTGCTATGTTCTTTAATTTTTGGTATTGTTATTTGTAGATTTTTGTGGTTAATTGGTTTAAAAGTGTTACAATTCTGATTCCCCCACCCACAGTATTGCATACTTCTAGCAATGGGTATCAAAACCTAGGTATTTAGAAGTAGTTTTACAACATGAGGAGAGTCTTGATGAGTAAAGATAATTTTCAAAGAGAATTTGAGGTAATAGTTGAAGATCTGGATAGAGCTAATGGAAAAAAATGAAAAATAAATTTGAAGCTTAAGGATGAACATGATTACATTAAGAAACTCATGTATCAAATTGGCATCTCAAGGGTAAAGAGAAAATAATTAGTTGAACAAATCAAGAAACCTAATTAGATAGCAAGTCAGATTTGATTTCTAAACTTCAAAAGGAGAATCATACAATTAAGCATGAGCTTGAAGTCAACTCACTTTAGATGGCTAGGGAAATTGAAGAAGGGAAAACAAAAATAGAAAAACTTGAAGTAGATACAAAAAGAAAAACTAATGAATATAAAATATTCAAAACTCAACTTGATAAGGTGAAATTTGGACTCAAAGATTCAAAGGATAAATATAAACAACTTGAAAAGTATACTAACATATCGGGGTTGAACTTACAGGGAAACAATTTTACATCAAGAGAAGATATATTTAAGAAGTGACAAACTTGATGAGAAATTAATGTAGAAAAATTCTAAAGTAGATATGACATGTATTGGTTATCATGAGGTTTAATTCTCTAAGGAATCAGAGAAAAAATTGATGCAATATCCCAATCAAACAACGGTTCAGAGTGAAGAACCCAAAAAATAAATAAAGAAGTTCAAGGGAAGATGTTATGCATGCAACACATATGAAAATGGGAAGAAAGATTGAAAAGGTAACATTGATATTACACCTTTTATTGTTGTTTTAATGCTTGGTTTTATGGACATAAATCAAATCAATGCAAATCTAGATCCAATCAATAACCTAATGGATGATTAATTGAAATATCACATGTCAATATGAGAAGATCATTGGGAAACAACAATGATATATTGAATGATGTCACATGTTATAAGTGCAATAAATTTGGACACATCACCATAGATTACAGATTACAAGTAAACTAGAATGGACCAAGGTATGGAAACATTTTTGGTACATTTTATAAATACAATGATTTGGGATATATAGCTAGATATTGTAGATTCAAAGGATTTCTTAACAATATGATAAAAACTATTGATAGAAGAAGTAGCTTCAATGGAAGAATAAATAACAATCTCAGTCAAACTAGTTGTGAGAACATAAAAACTACATTTATGAAGGAAAGTGTTAACAATATTGGAAAAGTATCAAAAGAAAAGAAGCATAATATTGTAGAAAATAAAGGAGAATAATGTTTGAAACTTACAACTAGAACAATTGTTTCTTTGTCATTCATGTCAAATCTATGGATGAGAGATATTTCTACCTAATCTAAATGTCATATATATTTGATTAATGAAGAGGATTTGAGAGTTACTCAAAACTATAGCACCTAGAGGAAAGGTTGAAGTTATGAAAAGCAAGTTACAATGGATATTTGATTAGATAGACTTTGACAAAGAAAATTATTTTTTTATATCAAGAAATCTAAGCCAAGCCAAGCAAAAGTGTAAATTACTAAGGAGTGTCGAGTAATGCTAGTGTCAACCGAGCCATAGTTAGTTCCAAGAAAATCTAGTGTTGACTAAGCATTATCATTGACTAAGAAAGTTAGTTGATGTTCATCCATAAAGCTTAAATAGAGACCGAGTATTTTAGTGTTGACAAAGTGTCAGAATTCAGTGATTTTTGAGTGACAGTAAAATATCAAATTCAAAGGAATCGTAAGATCAAGCCTACTTAGTTGATTTCTTGGGAGATGTATAACATGTTGAAGATTATATTAATGAGTTGGATCATTAAATTCAAGATGGTGATTGGGTAAAGACCTAGAAGAAGGATTCTAGAGAAATTTCTGAGGGATGATC
Organism: Cupressus sempervirens; assembly: GCA_028749045.1. Classification (NCBI taxonomy): domain Eukaryota; kingdom Viridiplantae; phylum Streptophyta; class Pinopsida; order Cupressales; family Cupressaceae; genus Cupressus; species Cupressus sempervirens. The sequence continues at coordinate 1,007,915,721 of CM053785.1, read as the reverse complement.
AAATAGTTGTAAAGATACATTGAATAAAGTTGAAGCTGATCATAAAACCTAAGATATATGGTAGATGTAGGAAATGGTAAAACACAAATTGCCTATTTAAAGGGATACTGAACTAAACTTTTGGTGTCATGTCCAATCAAGCCTAACTGAGCCCAACCAGTGTGTATGAGCAAGTTCATATATAGAGAAAGGTTGATCAAAAGCACATAAGAGTGTGAATGTGAAGCTAAAGGAGAAAGCTTTCAAATGTGATGTTATTGATAAGTGATTTTGAGGAGAAGTCTAAAGTGTTGATGAGAAGAGTAAAGTAATTGCTTGAAGGATGTCCAAGTAGAGAAATATTAGAGATGTTAGTGAAAGGGTTATTAGTGAACCAACATAAGGACTAAATGGAGATATGAACTAGAAAAAGTGAGGTTTAATCACACATATAAAAACCTATTGTTTTCTTTCTTATCATTGTAAATAGTTTGTATTGAAATCTTTTTAATAGAGGTTGACCTGATAGTCATTGGAAGACTTGATAGTCTATCTAAATCCATTAACTAGGTGACATTCTAAATGGAATGATCAAATCCTCTTACAAGGCCATTCCTAATAGGGTGATTAAATCCTCTAACCAGGTCACATTTAATAGTGTGTATTGTAAATGTTTAATAGGGTTGGCTCCTAATAGAGCTCACTTCGAAAGAGTGAAAAAGAGTGATGTGTTGCTAGTGGTTTTTCCCAAATTGGGTTTCCATGTAAAATCCTAGTGTCAAACTATGATGAATTCCTTATGAATGTTTTACATGTAATGATGTTTTTAATTATGCAATACAAGTTAATTTTATGATAATTTTATAGTACATACCTAGCAACAACAAGTTAAGCAAGATCAGTTGGACATTGATGTGTTTAATGTTTAATAGTTCAAGTGGTACATATATACTTTTGAGTAACTAATTCAACCCCCCACCCTAGTTATTCTAAACATTTATAAAAATTAGTACTAGAGCTAAGTGTTTATAGAGAGAAGTTTTAAGGTACTTAAAACTAAAGATCATAATGAATAAGGGAGATGTATCCAAGCTGAATAAGGAGAACTTTCCTACATGGTAAACCCTAATGAAGCTACACGTATCTAGTATTAATGATGTTGCTATCAATTTTTTGAGCAATGAATATATAGAGGTAACAAATACTCCTATGACTCTTGAAAAATTGAGACATAAGTTAGATCAAAACCAAGCAATGTTGGAGATTGCCTCATCCTTAAGCTATGTTGAGTTTAATGACCTAAAAGATTGCAATACTGCAAAGAAGATGTGGGACAAACTAAAAACCATAAATGGAGGTGATGACAATGTACTAAGAGACAAAGTAGCTATTTTGAGAGGTAAATTTGATGATATGAGAATGATGGAAGGTGAGAACATAGTATAATATTGCACAAGAGTTACAGACGTTGTTCATGTTATTCAAGGAGAAAATGGTACAATTGAAGATGAAATAGTGATAAGAAAGGTATTGAGGACTCTACTCCCTATCTATGGCATTAAAGTCTCTACAATTCAAGAACTGAGATGTACAACCAAGTAAAAAATTGACCCTAGAAGGTGTAGTTGGTAGAATTACTAGTTTTGAGATGTCTAATTTTGATAACTACACACCTACTACCATTGATCTAATTTCAAGTCACAACTGATTCTTACTAAGAATAAAGGAAAACATGTGAAGAGTGAAAGTGATAGTTTTTATGATGAGATTGATTAACTTGAACCCCTCATTACAAAAAGGTTTGGAAGAGGAAAAGATAAATACAAAGGTAAATTACCTATCATTTTTTTCATGCAACAAAGTTGGTCATACTATTGCTAAATGTCCTAATGGAGAAGATAAGGATGCAAAGATGGAAAGAAAGTATAAAGAAAGAAGAGATGACAAAGACTATAGAAGAAGCAAGGATGAAAAAGATAAGAAATCTTGTTACATTTCTAAAATAAAGGATTGATAATGAATATGAGAGTAATGATGATCAAGTTGTCTATGTTTCTATGAAGGAAGAGTCTGATGAAGATGAGACAATTGCATTAATTTCTTATGTGAAAAAAAGTGATAGATGGATAATTGATAGTGGATGTTCCAATCATATGACTGGTAATAAAGAAAATTTTAAAGATATTGATCCATACAATGATGGATGTGTTAAATTTGGTAATGATGTCTAATGTTTCATAAAAGGTAAAGGTACTATTCAATTGATTGACAAGATAACATGTGAAAATGTTTACTAGGTTGAAGGACTTAACTACAATTTGTTGAGTGTTTCATAGCTAAAAAGATTAGATAAAAAAGTTTAATTTCACAATGGGAAGGCCAAGATACATGATGGTGATGGTAGGCTAATTGTCACTTGTGAGCATACAAGAGGTAACTAATGCTATCTAGACCTATTAGAAGAGACATGTATGTTTGTACAATAAGAAGATGTTTGGTTATGATACAAAAGATTATGTCATGTGAATTTTGATGATTTGGTGAATATTAGTAAGATGAAGAAAGTAAGAGGATTTCCTAAACTAAAATAGATTGACAATGCTATGTGTAAATAGTTCCAATTAGGAAAGATGGCCAAGTCTAGTTTTAAGAGTAAAGCATATACTACCAGTGATATTTTGGAATTGGTTCATATTAACTTATGTGTACCCATTGGTGTTAAAAGCTACTATGGAGATCAATATTTCATTCTATTTATGGATGAATATTCTAGAATGATGACTAAAATGTTTCTTCAAGTTAAATTTGATGTCTTTCAGTTATTCATGTGGTATTTAGCTAGAGTTAAAAAAAACATGGAAGAGTCTAACGTGTTTGAGATCTGATAGAGGTGGTGCATTTATTTCATATGAGTTCAACACATTCTACAATGACATAGTAATCAAAAGATGGATGTTAGCACTAAGGACCCCTCCATAGAATGGGATAGCTGAAAGAAGGAATAGATCAATTATGGACTATGATAGAACACTAATGATGGAGAAAGGAGTATCACAAAAATATTGGAGAGAAGCGGTTAGTACTATTGTCTATACCCTAAATAGAGTTCAAATCAAGAAACACACAAACACTACACCTTATGAACTATGGTATGGTTATGCTCCCAATGTTAAATATTTCAAAACTTTTGGAAGTAGATGTTATAAATTGAAAGATAACAAAGAGGAAAAGCTTGATGCAAAAAGTGATGAAGGCATATTCCTAGGTTATTCCACAAAAAGTAAATCTTATAAGTGTTCAAATTCTAACACTAACAAAGCTGTAGAAAGTGCAAATGTGAGAATTGATGAGTTTTCAAAAAAAGGTGATGCTTCATGTAATAAAGAACTTGAATAGTATAGTACATGGATCTATGTGGATGATGATGCTCCCAACACTCAAATGAACATACAAATCAAGCTGAAAGTTCCCATCAAATAGGAAATGATGGAGTAGAAATAATGAAGATTTAGATATGATTTAGATAATGAAGATTGTATACATGCTATGATGAAGAAATTGACTAGATTGAGAAGAAAAATACTTGGACCTTAGTGCTAAGACCTAAACACAAAATTGTCATTAGGACAAAGTGGGTTTTTAGGAACAAACTCAATGAAAATGGTGAAGTAACAAGAAATGGAGAAAGACTGGTATGCAAGGGTTATGAACAAGAAGGAGGGGTTGACTATGGGGAAATTTTGCTCATGTGGCCAAACTTGAAGGAGTCAAAACTCTGCTTGCATACTTAGCTTACAAGAACTCCAAGGTATATTATATGGATGTCAAATCTACATTTCTAAATGGTATACTAGAGGAAGAAGTATACATTGAACAACCTAAAGTATTTATCAGTCTAGACAAGAGGAACATGGTATGTGTACATGGTATATTTGCATATTCATGAGACTTTAATGCAAAGTACAGATAAAATGACAACAAACTAAACTAAACCCAAGAAATCATTGTCAAAATATAAACTCTATGAACATCCCATGTTTTCCTAACTACAACCAATAAGAAAGCTCTTAGACTAGCATCTCAGTGATAGTTGTAGAATGGGTGTATGCTTAAAATGTAGTTCTATAAGAATGTATGCAAGATCTATGACTAAATGCCAATTATATGGTGTAACAACTCTAGAATGCTATTAAATGAGTATGCAATGTGCTAAACATGTGCTAAAATAATACTAAATAACAAGAAAAGAAAGATAAGATGCTATCCAAAATGACATGAACTTTCTATAATGACAATGGTAAAAAGATGATAACTCAAAATGTGCCTATAGTACAGATGCCTAAAGCTTGGGTCATTTAGCTCTTGAATTTCCCTCCTATTTATAAGATTTTGGAAGGGGTTGGGGTAAGAATTAGGATTTTACCTTTGAATAGTGGATGGAGTTGAAGTTAAAAATATCTCATAAGTGACCAAGAGGAAGAGTCCAATAGACTTAGATTCGAGGATAAATGAGGATTTTTCCAATTCCTTAAAATGTAAAAGAGGAATTTTCACTTTTATGAGGATAAATGACTTTATTTATTTAATAAATGTTCTATTTATTTTCAAAATTTTGTCTTTTCCCTTCTCCCTTTTTGAATTTCATTTTATAATTTTGAATTGTTTTTCTCCTCTTTTTGAAGTTGATTTAGGTCTCATTGATTTGATAGATGATTTGACTTGATGTGATCCTTGAGTCAAGAGTCTATTTTGTTCTTCTAATTTCATCCTTAATTTGTGTTGATTGATCAAAATTGTGTAGTTTAGGTCTTTGCCAATTTGTGGGTGTCTACCAATGCCCCTCTTTGAGCTAATATGCAAAGCATATTAGTTCAAAAACTATCTTGATTCTTTGATTTTTGGTCAAATTTTGATGGTCGAACACCTTATTGATGATGTTTTGAGGTTGATATGATGTCTGATTGTTGTTGATTTTTCTGATTGATTTTGTAATGTTTTTTCTTGGATACCTTGGTTTTGTTTGATTTGATGTTTGAAATTTCGGCTGGAGTAGAACGTTTTTGATTTTCAAAAAATTTCGATGCCCCAATTTGATATGGATAAACTGCCCTTATAGAAATGAAATTGGAAAAATAAAATGTGGGAGATATATGGAGGTTCCAATTTTATTTCTAAAATGTTGATAATTGACAGATGAGGATGATCAAGTTGGTTTAAAACAATACCCAATTCGTGAAAGTGAGAAAAAAGTTCTAATGTTGGGTAAATAGAGCAAAAAGGTGATATAAATGGCCCTAAGGAGGGTGAAATAGGTCAAAAGACCTTTTGCACTTGTCATTTTCATACTCCTCTTTTACATTTGGAGATTTGGAGCTATGTGCTAGTGAGGATGGTGGTCCCTTTACAAGAGCATAGATTCAAGCATCCAACTAACTACAGTGCCTTAGTAAGTCATCAAGATCCTCCTTTTTGAAGATTTTTTAATGTGTACTTGAGTTTGTAATTTTTTTTGTGAATTTCTAGTGTAAATGTGGTAGTTTAGATGTTTTACCACTTTTACCTATTCATTTAACACATTAAAAACATTATAGTATATTTGAACAATATTTTAGCACATATGTAGGATGAATTAGCACATATGAAAACCCAACTTAGAAGAAAATTAGTGCATATAGTAAAATAATAGCACATATAGGTTCTTTAATAGTGCATATGAGCAATTTTATGCTTTCAAGGGATCCTATAGTACATATGAGGACTAGGGTATCACTTTTAAATTTTATAGCGCTTATGCTTTTTGAGGTAGTGCATATGGGTGTTCTGGTAGCATTTTTCCATTTCATAGCATATTCGAAGTATGTAATAGTGCTTGCAAGTGTTATAATAGAACATATGCATATTTAGCACATTTAGTTTATCAAATAGCACATAAGACTCCAAAAATAGCCCAGATGAATTATGAATTGCATCTACTTGTTAAAATGGTGCTAATGAAGTCTTGAAAAGAAAAAATTAGATTTTGAAACCTCAATTTAACATAAGATAATGTAAAAGGAAAGATTCTAAGTCTATCAAGTAGTGGTATGTTGGGACAAGGAAACAATAGAAATTAGGTAGTCATAAAGTGATATCTTAGGATCAATCTAATGATAGATAGATAAAGAGTGATGCCCAAGATCGGGATATAGAGTAGGGAACAAATATGTCCAAACCAAGATATAGAGTAGGACAAATAATAGGTCCAAGGATAGATAATTAGCTGACTTAGATAGATATTTGATAGTAGATTGATGTATGATGATCACTTGGGATGAAATCTGACATTGTCATTTGATTATTTAATGAACAGGTGTGTGGGTGAAAGCTCATGGTGTGAGGATTGTATCCATGGCCCTTAGAGTCTATAGGCAGATTATCGATTGAGGAGATATAGGTGATTGATAGATGTGCTTTCACCTATTTTCTACAGATGCCCTAGTTCCAAGTGAGAAGAGGGCTATTGATAGCTATGGCCGAGAGATGGCACTCAGACCACAACACTTTCCATCTACCCATGGGTGAGATGACCATGACTCTTGAGGATGTGTATCAATTATTATGGATCCTGATAGTAGGAGACCTAGTGTACTCTGATCAGACTATAGATAGCATTGCATTTAGATATTTTTTTGGAGATGACAACATTAGTGATGATAGTGTATCATGGTTCCAGATGTTGCAGTATGATCCATTGTCAGTGGTGTTGGCTAGATTGATAGGATGATTTTTTTTTTCCAAATAGACAAGGACAAGGATGTCCAGTTGGATGAGGCCATTTGATACAGGACATGATTGATTAGCTGCAAAGATTTTAATGGGATAGTTGCATATTGGCCCACTTATATCATGATTTGCATTAGGTTGTATATTCTAGGGCTTCATCATTGTCAGTAGGGGTGATATTGTTACAGTTATGGACGAGTGCATCTACCCATTACTCACCTGATATGTGTGGGACATCATTCTTAGGAGATGTCTTACATATATGTGTATTTAGTAGTGATTATGCAACCCCATCTAGGTAAGACAAATTATTGGTGATGGATATCAGATGTTGGGATGGACAGAGACTATGCATAATGGTTTCATGAGCATCTATTCCCAAGATACAAAAATCCAATAGAGCCTATTCCTGGCATTGATGAGTAGTCAAGTGGAGGAGAGGATGGGGAGGACAATGGTTGCTAGGTTAAAGGTAAAGGGAGGCGTCGAGCTAGAGGGAGAGCTAGCAGTATAGTTAAATCATGGGGAGATATGGAGGCTGAGGCTGAGCAACAGTAGTACTACCTTGGAGGTTTTTTGCATGGGGTTCGGTACAGAGGCTAGTAGATGTAGTTGTAGGGAGGTTTGGAGGGATCTGTGGCCATGGGGGGGTGAAGGTTAGAGGAGGTATGGGTAGTGGAATGGGATCTAGTCAGAAAGACAATGGTGTTGTACAAGGTAGGAAAGAGCATGTTAGGGCTGGATTATTCGATGATGTGCAATTTATTTGGCTACAGAGGCTATAGACATAGATTCCCATCAGAGATCCATAGGATTTGTAGCAGTAGGGATAGCTAGATGTGCAACCATTACCAAAG